>NNCF01126115.1:366322-434948 GCA_002313205.1 Laupala kohalensis
ATATATATATATGTGTGTGTGTGTGTGTCGAAAACAAAGGATGCGATGAAATTAGAAAAATAATGTACTATGTGCTTCAAGTTCCCAAGAAAATGTACGAGGCGCAGACATGTTGGAAAGTCTCCGCGAAAAGCTCTGTTCCGTCTTTTCTTTCTCCAACTCCCAACAGCACGGGCCCGCCCAAAGCCCCACGCTCACACGCCGCCGCCCACATTCGCCCTTCGTGCATTGGATATCCCGCACTTGTTCCTTGCCGCTACAAACGCCCTCGACTTTTGCCCTTTCTTCGACCCTCGACTCATCTTCTGGTTCGACAGTACAATTCCGAGTCATCGTCGTCGACGTTTAACCACCATGCAAATGGAAAATATGTCACGCGGGAAGAGAGACAAAGGGCTGACAGGAAAGGTACGAATCCACGATAATAAAAACAAATAGAAAGAAAGAGAAAGAAAGAAAAAGAAAGAAAGAGAAAGAAAGAAAAAGAAAGAAAAAGAAAGAAAGAGAAAGAAAGAAAAAGAAAGAAAAAGAAAGAATGAAAAAGAAAGAAAAAGCAAGAAAGAAAGAAAGAAAAAGCAAGAAAGAAAGAAAGAAAAAGCAAGAAAGAAAGAAAAAGAAAGAAAGAAAGAGAAAAGAAAGAAAGAAGGAAAGAGAAAAGAAAGAAAGGAAGAAAGAGAAAAGAAAGGAAGAAAGAGAAAAGAAAGAAAGAAAGAGAAAAGAAAGAAAGAAAAAGAAAAGAAAGAAAGAGAAAGAAAAGAAAGAGAAAAGAAGGTCACCGTCTCATAGGAAGGTGAACAAAAGTTCAAGTTGATGAAGTTTAGGAGAGACATAAAAAATTAATAGATAAGAAGGTAACCATCTTATAGGAAGGTGGATGCAGATGAAGAACAAGACGAGGAATACGTAAGTTGATTACATACAAAAGTAGAGACATAAGAAAGAAAAAGAAAGCAAATTCCCACGCGAGACCGAGAAATCATTGGAGGAACAAGCGGGGAACACTACAAAGCGTGGGCGGGGACCACTCCACCACGGAACCTCACGCGGACAGACGTGGCAACATCGGATGCTGGATTATGCATCCCCCCAGCACGCGCGGAGGGTCGCCATGGCAACGATCTCGGGGCCTACCCCTATCGATTCCGCCGCGGTTTCCGCGCGGAGCAGCGCCCTCCGAAGTCCAGAGTGCGCCGTCGCCCACGCCCACGCCCGCTTTCGCCCTCACCGCTCGCGACCCGGGTAAACGACCGCCCTGTGTCAGTGCTTAGGCGCGCGGCGTTGGGCGCGGCGGGCACCGACAGCCGTCTCGCTACGTTGGGACGCGTGAGCTGACTCAAACATCGTGGTCGGAGAGTAGATGAAAGATTGGGCTGCGGAGAGAGAGAATTTGATTTGGACCCAAGCACTAATGGAGTTACTGCCGCGATATGAAGTTTTTAATATTTTTATTCATTTTTATAGTTACTTGTTTTTATCTCATTTCACAAAATTGTAGGTTTCATGGACTCGATTAAATTCTCTGTCATTGAAGGGGGGTGGGTTCATTGTATCTAATCATGGGTATTTTAGCTATAGTCTACAATTATAATCTATTAAAACAATAAGTTATTCTCTGTAGATATAATTCACAACTGGAGAAGGCAGAAACAATATTTACAATAACCTGCCATTATAAGTAACATTTTGTCTGCATAAAATAATAGTAAAAAAATTGTTGTCAAAAGAATCGCGTATGACCACGTGGGATGGAATATACTAATTTACATCCCGGAAGCAAGCAAAGGTCCATCCTATCAATTCTGATCAACAGCTCGAAGGCAGTGGTGGATTCCATATTTCTAAAAGAAATTATCTTACAAATACATGTTGCGATTAATTTATTATTATATTAATAAATCGTAACAAATAAAAATCACTTAGAATTCAAGATCAATTAATAATATAATTAATGATACTCCGGCCCCTAGGTCCAAGACTAATGGGCCATTACGTGAATCCCCCTCTACCCGGGATAATGAAGCAATTTTACAAAATCGAAATAATGAGACTAACACAAATTTTGAGAACGAGACAAGTGTTGGGTGTTGACAAAAACATATCAATAGTCCCGCACATTTTGCCCTACGGCTATGAACCCCAGTATCAATGTATCGAAATGTATCTGAGATATTCAATATTGACCGACATTTATTTAAAAAATGGCATTTGAAGAAATATATTGAATGGGTCGTAGATTGATTTTTTTAACTTTGCATGACCATAGAGATTACAAGACCTTTTAGTTTATTTTTATAGCAACATTATCGAGAACCGCAATTTTACCAACTATGAATGAATCAATAATTTATCAAATAGTGAATCGAAACTTGATATTTGTGTTTCGTAGCATTTGGAATATAATTATTAAATTGCTGGATATTTCTGATTACAACTTCATTTACTTTCCCAAAATCCCAAGGTCCCAAAATACGAACAACCAAAATTCGATTTGGAAAGCACAGATCCACCAATACCTTAGGACCATTGATAGGAACTGATGGGATGATCCCTTGTTTACTTCCGGAAAGTAAAGTAGTGTATTGTCCCTCACGTGGACATAAGCTGTTTGTAACTTCTTTTTTGCCAATAATTATTGCTGAATAAATAATCTATATCAGACATAGCGCTAATATTTACAAACGTTCCCCAGGAATCGCGGTCTCAATATCAACCGACGCTGTAAAAATCTGAGTCCACCTCAAACCGTCGACACTGCATTAACAATGCCGACGTCACAAGGAAACAAACAGTGCAAAGGTCCCTCGATAAACAAACGTCGTAGATGGAATATGTACTGTCAAATTCAGCACAAACAACACTGGATGCCAACACAGAAATAACTTTTCGGAACCCAAGCAGATTCCAGTGTCACGCTGAACACGTGCTGCAATCCTCGTGAGCTCCTTCCTACCTAGTGACACCGATCGACGTCTATTTCTCACCTCCACAACTCATCTTTCAATTTGCCGTATCGGCAACATCTCTGTAGCAAGAGAATCCAAGGGACAAATTCCACAGTGCTGTGATTCCACCGGCTCTTGTGTCACACCACGTCGGGTTTCTCGACGTCACAATGCTACAAATGCATTTGCTGCGAGGTAAGCAAGGCAGAGTTTTCATTTTATTTTTTTTTTTGTTCAGCACAGGAAAACACGCCGCGAACAACGTGCCTTGGGCGGAGTGGAGAATGCTTCGCTACACATCCTTGTTATGCCTTGGCTTCCACAGAGACTCGAAATCATATTGTAGGATCTAACAGGGTAATGTGTCCGTTCCGAATTTTTATTTTATCCACGAGAACAAAATCTGCGTTTCGAAATTCCGTTGTATAAATTTATGATAAATAGAGCAAGCAAAGTTAACCTGACATCAGTGAGGAAATCCAGAATATTTTCCAGAATCCGAATGAATAAATCTTTGGAAGACGGCATCCCTTTTCAAACACTATTGCAGTAACACGACTTTCGTCTCACCATCCCTTAACAAAACTATTAATATGTTATGCGAAATATATAGATTATGTGAATTATATAAATAATAGCTCAAAATTTTTTGGGTCAAAGCTAGGGGACACTCATTGAATGCAAGTTTTTATGTTCGTTTCATACAGATAAGTGAATTTTTTGACCCAAGGAAGGTGGGTCATTTCGATGGTTACTTGTCTAGTTTTCAGTTAAGAAATCAATACACCAAATTTAATTTTGCAAGTTAAATTTATGTTTAATAACGTGGAAAGATGTTACATGACATAGTAGAGCATTAAAATATATTCTGAAACAAGACTTGGAAATATATCCCCCTACATCACCTTACAGCTATTCGGCAATAATCCCTGCATGGGCAGTTGCGGAATAAATTAACAACTAAGGTTTTCGCATCAGTGTCTATTTTTATTTAAAACCGGCCACTCTGAATACAGGTTTCTACGATTTTCTCCGTCAATACAGCCGAATGTCGGACTCGTATGACTTAGGCCTCAACTACTTCACCTTTTTCTTACAAGGCAATCTGATTAACGTTTGAGGTCAAGAACGTGGATGAGTGTGCGTTTGAAATCATCCCATGATAAATAAACAGATAAAAATTCGTTTAGCATATCCTAGATATTTGCTACTGAGAGAAGATAAAATAAGCTCGTACTTGATGGAATATAAAATGATACAAGAGGAGGAAAGACATCTCATGAACAAGCATTACAGAAAAATATCCAGCATTTCCACGACACACATTTCCTAACCGACGCACAAGAAGAGCGGTCCACATTCCTACATAATATTTCGTCCTACTCAGTGACAGGGTACAAGGAAGAAAACATGCATAAATAAACACGCCACATCATACAGACAATGTAATTCACGAACAAGTCAAAAAGAAAAGAAAAATACAGTGTAATGTTTCAAGAGTAGCCTAAATCAAAATAAATATATTTAACCGATTTTCAACAAACAAATTTATTTATAGTTATCTTCATTGAAGAACTAAGTAGCCTTCGATTACTCAAGAATCGCTTTATTCTCACATACTTGTCATATCTTGTCAACTTAATCATTAGAAAGAATTGCACTCCAATTGATCCATCTGCTGAGCGATGTCTCCTTAAAAAGAAAAGAAGGAGATCAATGTAATGGCGTAGAAAACGTTTCGGAAACAAGCAAGGGTCTATCTCTTCAATTATGATCAAGAGCTCAAAAGCAGTGGTGGATTTAATATTTCTAAAATACGTTATTTCACAAATACGTCCTGTTTTCCTTTTATTATTTCCAAAACAAATTATACCTATTAAACGCAGTAAAAATTGAGATTAATAAAAAAGTGTGCCATTCAAGTCTATTCATAAATCCACCCCCAACCGAAGGAAAACCGGAGAAAACCCCGGGCGAGGATGGGATTATAAGGAGAGGTTGCTTTCTTCATAATGGTGATGTCTGCGTTTATGAAGAGGTAAACTATTACGATCCGCTCCTTCTAGCAATATTTCACTGAGGACTCTGATTACTGGCCAGACATCCCCGAGGCGAGATGGAACAAATGAGCTTGTGAAGACCATAGCGTTCCCCGATCCTCACGTATTCGTAAAACACAATGGAGTTCAAAGGTTGGTATTTTCTAAAAGGAGTGATACTCGGGCATAGTCCACAATAATAAATAACACCTAGAATTTTCAAGACGAATTTATCTTGAAGAACGAAACGTTCGTTTTATATATAAATTAATAGCAATGTGTATACAATATTAATTGAGACCTTTGACTTACTTGGACTTTTCGGTGTCTTGAAATATTTTGAAATCCTCCTTCAATTTTGTTAAGTATTAATAAAAAATTGTTACAGACTGCGTATACCACGACCACTTTACGCTCAAAACGATGTATTGAATTCTAAAAATATTACACCAGTTTGATTGACATCACCTTTATCTCAACCTCAACTCGTATCAATTGAATACTAGGAAAAAGATACATTTCACCTAATAATAAGGGCACAGGAATAGCCAGCAATATCTATGTTACCGACCTATGCTATCGACCGACGAGACTATATCCGGACAAACGGGGAATCACCACCCCGTTCTAGATTCGATCTCACGACTTTCCACATAAGTTACAAGGTAGTAAAACAACTAATTTATCCCTCTCATAGAAACAATTGGCACAGGAAGGAAAAAATATATACTTAAAATTCTAGTAAATTTTCATATTTAATATTAAAACTATTTCAAAATTCGAATGAAGTAACGAGATTAAATATATGAAAATTTTTACATCATTAAACACCTGATTAGATGACAATATCAATTTTTATCATATTTCAAAGAGAGAGGAATTTTTATTGAGACAATAAAAATAAATTGACTCAATTTGAAATAAGTAAGATCGTTAAACCTCGTTCATCGCCACCATTCAGTAATAACATGTCTGTCTGAACCACACGGTCATTCATTTGATATTCATTTGCCCGAGGAGTTCACTTTATCAGCTTACAGCCGTTGGAGATATTGCCCCCCCCCCTCTTTCAGTTGAATTTATTTTCAATTGATTCCTCGAGAATTCAACACCCCCTATATTCGAACCGTTTATCACTCGGATCGCCGCTGTAATCAATTCTATCGCCCCCACAGGTCAATATTTTTTATAGTCCACCCGCATCGTACAGACCACAACCCTCCTTAACATTCCTTCCACGCACGGTAATGTCTTCACGTCTTCCTTATGCGTCGGCTTATGTTTATTCCGTGCTTCCAGTCAGTGCATAATCACTTGTCACGCGAACACGCGTCGAAAGAATGCAGCCGCATCAAGGCGCAACAAAGAGAAGCGGGTCATTATAATAGAAATTATAGAGGGCGAGAGGATAAACTCCCTTCGGAGACAGTATTTCACAATTAGAGTCAAGTTTGAACAGCTGCACGCGGGGTTGTTTGGAGCGGGGTAAGTGAGTAGCCGCCGCTAGCACTCCGAGTGGAGATGCGAATGAGCAACGCCTTATCATACAGAGAAGCATTAGTGAAGTAGCTCTCATCCGAAGCAGCATTGTATATTAAGACCATGTCCTACAGCACAGCAGATGTACTTTGGTGTGGATGAGAGGACTGTACCAGAAGTGACATAAGGAAGTAGTGATATAACCAATATGGATGAGTTCTAATTCTGAGAAAAACAATATTTTGAAGAACCCGATTCAGGTTCTACAATCGTAAAATATGGAAAATTAATAGAGGAGCAATAATTTATTTCAATAAATTTAACTATCCAAATTATGAGGTTACATTTGATCCAACATTTTCATTTGTAATAAATCTTAACAAAATAAGTTTAAAACCTCCTAAGTTACTTAAAGCATATTTTGACGACTGTGCGAATGTTTTTTGGTACTCCACTCTTTCTATCATTTAAAAAAAACTTTAAAAATCATCAATCCAGACATTTTCAAGAGTTGATTTAGTTAACGTAAGTGATGGATGAAGATTTTCATTAGCCCTCTCAACAGAGCAGAAACATTTAACCAAACCATGATTGCCACAAGATTCCAGATTTTCGAATAGCTCAAAATATATCAATCGAGGGTTCAAAACTAAAAGCGGGACGGAGAAGTGGATGATGTACATTTAGACTGCCGAGCTACAGGGTAGGAGTGGTCGTATAGGATGAGTAGGAGGACTGCGCGAAACTGTTTCCCACACACCGCATGCGCAATGTAAGCCCTGAAGTCTCATTCACAAGCATATCTGATATCAAACAGTAGATCCCATTACTAGAAAACGTGTGGTTGCAAATGTGGACCAAATGTTGAGGAGAGTGCGTCAATTCGAAGCAGAGAGAGAATGCAATAAAAAAAAATTGTGACATCAAAGAGGAATCAGACCCTCTGAAAAATTTGCATCCTGGCTTTTTTGTCAATTTACGCATTTGACTGGACACGTAACGCGGCACAAATGCGGTCATGTGAATTGTCATTCCTTGTGTTCTGGCAAATTCTGACGCTACGATACACCACCATAAGTGTTTTGATTTATTTTTATTTCAATTCTTTGTTGGTGCTAACGACTCCAGTATTTTTTTTTTTTTTATTTCCTGTTTTCGGTACGAGAGCATCTGGTGTACGACGATGAGAAAATGGTGTTCCGTATTGAGTAGACTCCCTGCACAAAGGTCTTCATCATTTTCATCCTTCCCATTCACTCAATTTAATTCCCTTTCTAAGTGAAACTAATAGCATAGCGAAACACGAAACAATTTGAAATAACTTTCCATATTCATCAACAGGAATATATGGCTATACAGGATTTTTTTTCTCAACTAATAACTTTAACTTATCAATTACTATACTTTTACAATAGTTAAAAGGAATCATCACATCAATACCGTACCTTCCGCGAATCAGTTCCGGGACGCAAGTCTTTTTTAAGTCTGGAAATAGTATGTTTTCACAACTTCTTCAGTCTGTCAGTACGAGTCCAACGTTTAATTTCAAAAAAGTAGATTCATTTTCAAATTTACAAGTTGAAATTTAGTGACCCATCTACAGGTCCCTTGCAGGACCCGAGGAGGACAACCCTCTCAGTTCCTCCCACTTAACGAAGTTCGCTACTCTTATTACTTACACATTTTTATACTAAACAAACACCTACATTCTCTCCTATTCCAATAATCTCTTAAATCTTTTTCAAACTTTCCCAGCCCAAGTGATAATATGAGAGTTTCTCTCAGAAAATATGTCCGTGAGTAAGGTTACCATTACCAAAAATTTCACATACATTCACATTGAGTTCCTACAGCAAAAGAGTTCTCGATTCTACGAATTTAGGCTGGAAACACAACAAACCATACACACCACAGTACAATTTTTCATCGAAAATTATCCTCACCCTGGAATTATGAATATTGAATGAGTATTGATTCGTATTTAAGCACGTGCTGCGCATAGAACCTCAAAATGGTGTTATTCATTCACATGCATCCATAAATCACTCTCTCTGGGGATAACCGTCTGTGTTTCTGCACAGCACAATGCCGACCCTTTGAGCACAACCAATCGCCCGCGTGAATACATCCAATCACTCTTTAATCACAAAATCCTTTGTCTCATGACGTATTTGTGAAACATGTTTCAGTCATTTAGAAAACGCTCGACCTATTCAAAAGCAAAACAGACACTATATTTTACACCGTAACATCGTATCAGATATCTGAAAATGTAATTTCCAGGCATGACAGGCTCGGTTGTCAGAATATTTAGAATAGTTTATGTGTAATTACTCGAGCAAAATATAGTTCACCTTATATTTTCCTTTAGTAGCATGATATATTATGTAGTAGTTTTTGAAGTAATACTAAATTTTCATAATTTTGTTTAGGGGACTCTCTTCAAAGTTACAGAATACTTTTGTGACGGTTAATACAAAAATTGAGATCTATCATACTGCAAAAGATCTGCGTAAAAGTACATTGCACTCGAACATTAATTCTTTAAACATCACTGCTTCCAAGACGTATTTGTAAAACGAATGAGTTGGTTGTTTTGAATTTGGAATTTCAAACAAATCTATCGAAACATGATGCGAATAAATATTCTGTTACAATGTCCACTAGGATCCTTTAAATTGCCGTTTTTGCGGAACACCATTTTGGACTATATATATTTTCCGCGAAAACTTAATTGACTATTTCTACTACTGATTTCTGTAAATAACTGGATGAGGAAATAACTAGAACCCTATCAACCAATCACAAGGGGTTACCGAGTTCACCATCACAAAGAATTATCACACGATTTAGTGTCCAAGTCAAATGTTAAACAGTTGGAGTCATTAGTTCGTCGAAAACACAGCCGATAACAATGTTTTTCCCTAAGTTGCTATTATTTTAAAATGTATTTTTGATGGTCAAATAATTATATCGACGCTAAGTACTACTCTTTCGCATGCCATTTCTTCTCATCTCCCGGAAAATTATGCACAACTAAAACAAGAATATTTTTCTTACAATAATAATTACCCAAACGCGAACAGAGTGCGAAACAAAGAAACTCACACCAGCCGCCGTAATTGAGAAAAATGCACAAACAAAGCTACGAACACATAATTGCCCAAACATTTTTAATTGTTATGTTCAACAAATATTAAGTTGTCAAATGATTAAGAAACTTTGTTTCGACACTAACTCCACCCCAATAAAATTTATTTCTTTATTTCCAATTTAAACATGTAAAATAAGACCAGAGAGATATAACTTTATTCCTTCTCTGAACTTTATTCTTCTCTTCTGGTCTAGCACCCAGACTTCTATGCACGATCTTCTGTACTCTCGAGGTCACGAGTTGATTTAGAACACGTCACGATAAATCCGTGCGTGATTCAATAGCTTAGGATCTTCGTTCTCACACGTTAATGGTGGTTTGCATTATTGAGGAGGGACGGTCCTACTGCTGCGGTGGACTTCGTAAATAATGCGACGTCCAGATGTCCTTTGCTTGGCATACAGCCGATATGTCATTCGGAGCACTGGAGTTACGAATCCCGACTCTGTCAACGGACGGGCGGAGGTAATCTCTAAATCAGAAGGCGGACTTACATGCGAGGAATTGAGTTCTCTGCCGAATAAGAATAAGAAGGGGAATGTTTGCAAAATAATAAATTAATGTAAATGAAAAATACACGTGAAAGAAGTATAATATGAACCACTTTTAACTGACTCGTAAAAGTAAAAAAAATATACATAAGTATGCATATATTTCTGATGTGCACGTACAAGTGTAGCAGGTTGTGCTAACTTCCGGGCAGATGAAATGGCGACGAACCAGGAATCGAACACGAGACTTCTGCTTGGTGAACAGATGGTGTAGTGGTTAACACCTCAACGATTGAACGTGTGTCCCGGGTTCCATTCCAGTTTCATTGTCATTGTCATTTTCACCCAAATGGAAGTCCTCATATAGAAAGATATGTTTCGCGAGAAATAAATATCAATTAAGTATTCCTCGTAAAATACATTACATAACAAATGAACAAAAAAAATTCACTTCCACGAATCAAAGCACGATTTTGATACTTTCTGGATAAGTCGAAGAGAATAAAAATTTGCTTTGAAAAGACAGATAACTGACCATTCTCTTACCCTATTCATTAGCATGAAGAGAATGCACCCTGTTCGACTAAAAAGAATAGACACTTCAATTTTCTTTTGTTGGCGAAGAATAGATGTTGAAGAACGCTGGTTTGCGTCAGCAGAGAATTATTCGTAATCGTGCCCAAGAACGCGTAACGTAAGGGATAAAAGTTAGTGAATACACTGGAAGCAAGAACAACAAAAATTCACTTTTGAGATCGGAAACGGAACAAAAGAAGACATTACGAAATGTCTCTTGGAAACTCTTTTCTCAGTCCGTACATTGACGACAGGATTTAGTTTTTCAATTGTCTTTTGGAGTTATAAAAGTGTATTGTTTTAAGCAGTAGAAATAAAGAATATTGAAAGTAACAAAACCTCAACACCTTTATGTTCTTGTCAGTTAAAATAAATTGAGCGTGAGAGATTCTCAATTTTTGTAGCTTTTGTAGAAAGTGGAACATAAACTGATTGGTTTATATGTTAAGACGAAGTCAAAACTGAACGAGAAATGGTATGGGATTTTGAAATGAGTTCTAAATATTAATCCTGATAGAAATATAAAATTTTTTGAAGTGATTTTTTCATTAAACATTAATACCACCAATTTTATATTTATCGTCCGTATCCAAAAAATGACAAATATTCCCTCTTTACCTTCTCTTATGCTCTGTATTCTATCGAGAAACACAAAGTAATCGAAATAAGAGTATTTGATAGAATTACACGTTTATAGAAATCCGTGAAATAATTTGCTCTTGAAATTTCACTGCCTGTTNGGTCTGTTTGCCCGTCGTGTGGATTGTGGTGATTTGAAAACACCTCGTAATATTTCTCATATAGTTAATATTTCAGTAGAAAATCAATATATCTAACGAAGTGGCAGATACACTGCAATAGTGGAACACTACACTGAGAGAAAAAGTTTGGATGCCAGTTTCAAATTCAGAGGAAGAAATGGTTTTCTCAAACTATGGGATGAAACTACCCAACAATTGGATATAACTACCCAACAATTGGATGAAACTACCCAACAATTGGATGAAACTACCCAACAATTGGATGAAACTACCCAACAATTGGATGAAACTACCCAACAATTGGATGAATCTACCCAACAATTGGATGAATCTACCCAACAATTGGATGAATCTACCCAACAATTGGATGAATCTACCCAACAATTGGATGAATCTACCCAACAATTGGATGAATCTACCCAACAATTGGATGAATCTACCCAACAATTGGATGAATCTACCCAACAATTGGATGAATCTACCCAACAATTGGATGAATCTACCCAACAATTGGATGAATCTACCCAACAATTGGATGAATCTACCCAACAATTGGATGAATCTACCCAACAATTGGATGAATCTACCCAACAATTGGATGAATCTACCCAACAATTGGATGAATCTACCCAACAATTTGATATAACTACCCAACTATTGGATATAACTACCCAACTATTGGATGCAAGTACCCAATCTCATGGTATTCCAACTACGAGATTGGATGTCACATCCAAAAGGTTCGGAGAATTCCTTTCCAACTCAAAAAGACTTCCTTTCCATTGGTTTTGCCTCGGCACGCACACCGTGTCTGGATACTTTGCAACGCTTACTTTTCTTCCCCTGTCATGACCCCTCTTTTTTAATTATTATCCATGGTTCGTGACGTGGGAGGGAGGGTGGGTAGGTGTCTGGAGAGAGAGACCACGAGTAGCTACGCCAGGAGCTCATGCATATTCCTGCGACTTTCCTTGTTCGCCGCGCGCCGCTTTGCGTCTCGGTACATGCCCTTGCATGGTCCTAACTCACCGCACTTACACAACCCATGTTTCTTTACCCTCGTCCTCCGCATGGCTCTTGCCCTCCCATCCAACGACTTCTGCGGCGCTATCCTCACGCACATACCGTTTCGTGATGCCACGACCACTCGCGTTCGCCTCTGCGCTTAAGAATACCCTCGCGGCGGCGTGTTGCGTGCGCTTTTGTGACGTCCCGGATTTCTAGTACATTGCCCGTGAACAACACGGTCGAATAAAAAATATTTAACCAACAACGATAAATGTAATAACTTTTTGGAGTGTTATTAAATACAAATTTGTTCATATTATAACACGTAGCTAACTATTTTTATTCTTAGGAGAGTGCTGAAATGTTAAATCCGCCTCTGCCTTAGGGCCCTTGATCGGAATTGATGGGATGATCCCTAGCTTGCTTCCGGAGAGTAAATTAGTATTACGTCCTCCATGTGGCCATACACGGTTTGTAACTGCTTTTTGACAAATTTATTATCATGTATTTTTGTTATTAAATTTATTGTTTTTGTTCATGAAACTTTTTGTTTTCTAAACAACATAATCTGTTCATTAAGTGTTTTTCTTATTTGAGAGAGAGAGAGAGCATCCCGTGATGCAGAAATGGTTGAGTCTTAGGGTCCTTGACTTACGGTCCTCTGGAACTTAAAAAATTATTAATTATTAATAAACTTAAAATTTATTTTAAAGAAAATAGTTATTGTACTTTTCTCTTTGTACTGTAAAGGTGAAATAAGTAAAAAGGTATCAATAAAACACACACTTCGTCGACTATTCATGATTAATAAAGTCAGTCGATATAATTCATCTTATTTTAAAATTAAATATGTTTTCTTTTCTATGAATTTAGTTAACGAACGGCAGAAACAGGGAGAAAAATATGGCCAGTTTTTTTTTCTCCTTATTAGACTATCACGATCTAATAATGAAAAAAATGTGTATTTTTTCATATTTATTCAAGTAAAAGAACAAAATCGCTCAATACTATATCCTGATCTCATACGGAAATAACTATATTAGACCCAAGGAATAAGAGCAGTTTTAATCATCTAAATGGTCTAGATGTAAATTCGCTCCGATAAATTCTAGGTTACATAACTTCCCTCCCATTTCAAATATTTTCATTCAACTCTTCGTAGGGGTTTGTCAACATCATCTCATAAATTTGCAAACATTGTCTTGCCTTCGCAACATTGCTCCATCGGCGAATATGTAAACTTCTTAAATCATCCTCTCCCTTTCTCCTTTTGAAACAAATTTACTCCTTTCCCCTTTCCCTTAAACAGTGGTGTCCAAAGGAAAGAGAAAATTATCGATCTCGACTCCGTGGCAATCGTTTCCAAGACAGAAACATATCCATAAGTAAAGAACTTAATTGTAATATTTATTGATTAAACTGTTTACGACTTCAAGATTGGAATTAGCTTGTGACTGTCCAGAAACGAGGTACCATTAAAGCAATCGCGGAATTTTGCTGAAAACGAACAGAGGTAATGTTCGCTTATGTTTCAACATCCTATACGAATTACTCATGAAGAAACAATTAGAAATGACAATCATGTATTTAAAAATAATGCACAGGAATACTATGATTGTCATCACGACGTGTACAGGAACTCTGACATTGGTATTTCAAAACATGTTTCATACTTAGAGACAGGAACAGGCAAAAACAAATGTTTACCATTCCAAACATACCAATCAACCTAACATTAGACCATCCGCGAGGCAGAAAGTAAACTAATACCAATGCCAGGTGGATGTTGTGTACGAAATTGAAGAGTCGAGGCGGGTGTTGCAGTGGGCAGCACACCTGCGGCCACAGCAGAAAATCCCGGGTTCGAGTCCCGGTCCGTCGCAATTTTCACCTGGCCATTGACGATGCAAGTACTCCACCATGAGTAATTACTCGGAAGTTGTGAATTATAATATCTATAAGTTAAGAACGTCATATCCATTCATCTTTCGGAAAACAACATAAGAGAAGAGGATTTTCCTGTGTTGGTCACCCTCCGCAAACCCAACCCTGTCTTCGAAGAAAATCCTCCACCTCTCCCTTATTCCGGATTTATTACAGGGATTTAGAACAGTATTCCTAGGCGCAGTAGGTGTTTTCACCCGTGGGCCCACACGACGACGGTTTATTGTTTCATAAACATGGCGAAGGTGCGCACGCACGGTCTAGACGGGCGTGGCGCTTACTTACATTCTTTGCGCTTGTGTAACAAGGCGGCAGGGTGCGCGGCACGCGCGACCCCAGGACGGAGGCAGCCGTCCATCTGATAAGCGAAAAGAAACGACGCCGCGTGTCAAAACGAACACGTGGGGTGCGATACAGCGATGCAGGAGCTACAATGAACGCATGGGGAGAGAGATTCCGAGTGGCAGACCTCGACGGATTGCGGAAAGGAACAGATCTGCTGGATGTCGACGGCGGAGCAATATGAAGAATAATGGATCTGGGAAGGAATGTAGGAGTTCGAATTTCGAAGTGAACGAGAACGATTTTCGGTTTCAACTTTCGATGCCTCAAATGATTGATCTATGTTCAGATCTGGAGGGGGACAGGTTTACAGTTTGTGTACCGGCCAGGAAATAATTGTGATAAATAGATTATGATATTATATTAGGATATTATTAAAATTAATAAAAAAGGGTATTTGTTATTTCTTTTCTAACACTAGGAGAATATTCACATTTTTATTGCTTCGAATTACCACGAAATTAATGTTAGTTGAGTAGTGTTAACCGCAAATTTCGACGAACGTTTTACCAAAACAAGGTTTAGTTCAAATACTTTATTATCAAAGTAAGTATTAAAATGACACTAAATTCGAGATTTATTATTTCAACAGACGCCGCCCCTAGAACAGAGTCAAGAGAGCCTGTGTAAAAAATCCCCCTCTACCCGTAGAAAAACCCGGGCCAGGATGAGGTTACAGAATTAATGTAAGTAAATCATACGCATGCAATCTTTTGCCTCGCAACAAAGCTTCACGTGCATATTGTTATTTATGTTGGCAAATATTTATGAAACGTTTCCAATATATATTCCCAAAATCAGTACGTAAGGAAATATCTTATTCCCATTTACATGAAATGTCCCAGAGTGCGCAGTGAGGCACGCCCTCGATGTTTAACACAATTTGTTAAAAGATGGACACTAAATAAACTGAGACAAACAAAAAAGAAATGTTAGATGACTGTGGCGATACCAATGAACTCCAGAGTCTCACAATTTACTGCATCCCTCTCGAAGCCGGATCTCCAGACGGAGACTCCATATTAGTGTAGATGGTGGGCGCTCGTCTCCACATACGTGATTAGACATGTAGGCGCGCCAGTGCGTTTGGGGACGACAAGCACATGGAGATCGCGTCTCTAAAGGAAGGCTACGGACGCGGTCGTCAGAACCGGTCGTCGCAAACCGCGGGCCGATCGCTTGAGTCAGGTCTCATTCTCCGGTGCCAATACCTGATTCGTTCTTCCGCAGCAGAAATTCCCATTGATTCCTCTTCCTAAACAGCGGGACCATAGATGGAGGATGTTACTTTTTTTTTACTGTACAACTAAGATGTTTAATAAAAATATTTAAAATCAGAGATTTTAATAACTTCATTGTCTTTTAATTGTACGGATTTTTACAGGAAGTATAGTTAATAATAATAATAATAATAATAATAATAATAATAATAATAATAAAATAATAATAATAATTTTATCGTCAAAAAAGAAGTTAAAATTATGTTCGAGCACGTGGGGCACAATAAAATAAACTTGGGACAGAAGCAAGGGACCATCCAATCTCCGATCAATATCCCAAAGGCATATTATAATTCAGAAATACGCAGTTACTCATTCATTATTCTCAAAATACATTGAAGCTATTCAAATCAGTTAGAAATCCAGATTTAACTAAATGACTTTCCCGTCTTTATATAAATCTGCCTCTATCCGAAGGAGAACCAGAGAAAATCCCGCGCAAGAATAAGGCCACAAATAATACATACACGAATGTCAGTAATTAAATAATTGAGAACACATTGTAATGGAAAGGGATCAGTCCAGTGTATCAATCTCGATTGTTCCACTATCATTATCTTCTCATTCTGCTGCAAGTGGCTAATCACATCCTGTCTGACAGTTTTGTTTAGTACCTAGCATCACTGACAGACACTTTCCATAATCTCCTTCAACCTCCAGGCAAGTAACACTTTAAACCTGAGTCCATGAATCTATCAGAATATTTTTTCTGCGTATTCCATCTACGATCTCACTATGTCAATCTCATAACCTGGAGTAACCTGAAGTAGTCCTTCTGATTAGCAGTAACATATCTGAAGCCAAGTAAAGTTTTTGAGATAAAAAGGATAACACCTCCCACAGTCGACATGATACTATATTTTAAAATTTTATATTTATTTTACAAATAAACTCCGATAATGTGTGTTTATTTTCGAATGGCAGACCGCAAGAAGAAAGAACATATTTATTCCGCTAAATCTTACAACACTGACGATGTTTCCTTGTATCGTTGATAAATGGAAGAGATATAACTAAGGGATTTCAGGGATCGCTATTCAACTCATAAAACTATACATTACCCCACATAAAAACAATTCCTAGTGATATATTTACTTTTTTAAACAGATTTTTATATTAATCCAAGAAAGAACGTATTTTCCCAATTCCATAAAGTTTTCTTGGGGCAAGGAGAACCTGGAGATAAAAATAATAGGACCCTTATGATTGGTGATGACAATTCATCCACCTTCTCCGATAAGTTTCATTTCGTTCTACGTCATTGGTTACGAGGTCATGACGACAACATCGGTCGTTAAAAACCAAAGAGACATCGCTCACTCTTTTGCAAGGGGGTCCTCCCGCCAAACCCTACGACAAAGACTCCCCCAAATTTGAACCACTCCCCAACAAAGTCTTCAGACTTCCCCCACCTCACTTTGACTCACTTCGAAATCTTAAGTTGCTTATCAAAACATACAACTAAATACTTTGTTTTTCAATTTCAATGACCTCTCATGATCGCACGTGCTCCTACAGCGGTCTGGATAGATTTCAGAGGGGTACGAATCCTTTTTTCGATTTATTCACAGAATTTATTATGAGAATTCATTAGGAGTAATAAATTTAAAATACTTAATGTTACCATGTCTAGTATTTTAAAAAAATAAAACGACATTGTTATATTTAAATATTAAATTTTAAAAGTATTTTTACTCTTTAACAAGTAAATATTTTAACCCCCCCCCCTCCCACTGTGGGCACCCCTGTCGTTTGTGATTGTTAGCGACTCGGAAAATGTGCGAAAAACGAGGGAGTCAATCGATGTCATTTCATCAATCGAAGTCGTGTCCTCGCCTCCACTGCGAGCCTTCCGCGTCCGAAGGCCTCGCCAACAACACCGAGGTAGCGGCACGATGTCGTACTACCAATTTAGGGCAACCCGCGCTGCCGCCACGACGAACTGAAGCGTGCTGCGGCCACTTGTTTCCTTCTCACAGCCTCTTAAGGTGGGACTAACACTCCCTAATCAAATCACCGAGATGTGTTATTTTTTTCTTTATTTTTATTGTAATCGTTATAAGACACATCAATATGAATAATAATGATCAAAAAACATGATTTAATTCGTATCTATCAGTTAATAATATAGTATAAACAATATTCGGGAACTCGCTTGACTCGTTTGAAGTGCTTAAGAGCGAGAACAAACATGGCGACCGAGCGCAACGGTTTCGTGATTTATGCATATCTCACCTCGGAAACAGTGAAATATCTTTCTCAGATGTTCGGTGACCTACAGATAAAAGTGATGTAAAAAATACTACGGAAAATTTACTAGAAATCAAAGTAAACTTTCAAAACTTACGTGATTTAAAAGTGGATATTTGTTTCATAATATGTTGATGTGTTTTCTCCATATTTCACCATCAATTATAATCGCAATAATTTCACTTAAATGGCCGGTGAGGTATGTTTTTTTTCAAGTTAAAATCACAATAAATTTCTATTACTCTGTTTATTTACGCCGATTTCAATTATTTGAGTGATTTCATTCTACTTGTACTAGTGCTGCCTTAAGGAACGTCCGTCCACCAGACGAACGAAAGGTCGCGATTCTGTCGAAAGATTCGAGTCGGACCGAAGTGATCGAGAGCTCTCGAAAAGTTACAGGGAATCGAACCAAGAACTCGGACCTACTTTCTTCGGGAGACGTTCTCAGCGATCTGATGATAGCGGTGTTTCTTCTTAAGATGCTATCACTTGCTTTGTAGACGGATCTCGAGCGAGGAGCGACTCTGTTTCGAGTTTTTTTTATTAGCACGTAGAGGTATTCGGAAAGTCACTATACAAGAGATTTTGGTGTCGAGGGAAAGTAAGACGCGGTGAATGTTTTGAGACGAGTGAAGAAGGTGAATAATCATTATTTCTCAGTAATGCCATAAACCTATTTCAAAATACATTCCAAAAGAGAGAATCCTCGAAAAAATTACGGATACCTAATTAAACGTACTTGATAGAAAGAATTTAAAAAAATGAGCATGATAATGTTGATGAATGAAGTTTAAAACAAATATGAAAACAATATAATTCGAAGGTGAAAAAAACTAAAAAAAGAAAGTAATCTCGAAAGAGATACGAAAGGTTTCACTTGTGACATTGGATACTTTGGATGTGACGTCTTAAGTTTAAAGTATCCGAACTGTTTGGAGTGGCGTAACCAGGGTTAGGACTTTAAGGTGAAAATTTAAAATGGAAAAACTAAAGGAAAAGATAAAAAAGGGACAAAACGTGCTGTTTTACTCAACAAATTCAAGAAAACTTTTTTCTCGCCTCCAAGTTTATTGAGTTGCAAACAAGAATATAAAATCATCACTCATCAGAAGAAGGTAAAAATAGGACGTTGTTGTAATTTAAGACACTCCGCGTCTCTATACTTCAAAAATGTCATTTTTATTAAAAGATGAATTGTCTTATTTAGATGGTAAAAGAGCAGTAGACGAGAAAGAGGATTAGCTTACATTCAAATATTTTCTATTGTCGCAGACGTCCTTTCAGCCCCGCGATTTCTAAAAATAAGATAGGCCTACTATTCGCATGTTGATTGCAAGCAGAAACTGTAATTGAAAGTTACTTAAATATTTGATGAAACATTGAATAAATGGAATGGAACCTTCACATGTATCTCTTATAAAGAAAATGAGCTCTGGAGATAATTGAATAGCTACAGGAAAAGGGGGTAATAGTTCACCCACTGGTATCTTTTCGACAATCTTTAATTTACCCTAAGAAAAAATTCTAAAAATCGTAACCTTGGTCGTATCCAAACGTTTTGAAGAATCCTCCCCTTAAGAATTTGGATCTCACATCCAATCCTAGGGTACTCACATCCATATCGTTTGCTGAGTACATTTAAACATTTCACAATTTTTGCAATTGAATCCGCAGATACGAAGAATTTTAAAAATATCTAAACTTCTATCGCAGAAGTGAATGACACCATTGACCGACCTTAACCCATCATCTTCGTTTCCCTCATTCCCCACAGTCGCGTCATTACACAGCCCAAACCATCTACTCCCTTTGGCGCAGTCAGACGATATCTCGTTATAACTGCCGCTCCATTCGAGCTTTAATAAAAGGGGAAACTGCCACATTCTTCCCAAGTTTCTAACGAATCCTGTGTGCTTTCAGATTCTACGACATCCGACGAACTTATATTTTAACGAGATTACAGCGGAATAAGAGACGAACGCGAAACAAAACTTCAGAGGAAAACTGTGAATTGGATCGTTTGAAGAATTTTGTCGCTGGAATTCGCGAGACTGCGATTAAAGGTCTCGTTTGAGATAACTGGAGTTTTAGCAGCTGTAACGACTGCTATGCAAACCGGAGAACATGCATTGAGTAAAGATCGAACGACGATAAAGAAGTTGAGGAATGAAGAAATTATGTTGAAGAACTCGAGCAAAAGTGAGATCTTAATGATTCAGTTAAAGAACATAACCTCACTTATATTATTAACCAGTGTAAATTATATTTGAAGGGTATAAATTTTTTTTAGAATTATTATGTGAGAATGTAATAATAAATAGGCAAGAAAAAATATAGAGAGACTTATAAAAATTAATTAGTAGAAGAATCTTAGTAAATGGAAATAAATTATAGCAATTTGTACCAATTGGAAGGTCCATTTTCAAAAGAATATAAATCAAGAAGAACGCGGTTCATAAATTCATTTATTAATGTTCCGACCAATTCCAACTATTTTTGGTTTATGGCAATAAATTAGATGGGAGGATATGGGAAAAAATAAAGCGAGATAGTGAAAAGGAAAGCTAAAATTATCGCGGTGCAGAAAGATATAAACTATACATACCATATTGCATACTAACTTTTTATTACAATGATAGTATCTTTCTATTGAATTTTCACACTGAAATAATATAGATGTTCTGTTGACTAATACTATTTTCGAAAATTTTCACAATAATTTAGTCACACTATTTTGGGCTTAATTTCTTTATACAATTTTCATGAAATATCTATTACCATATCAGTAATCACCAGAATATTCAAGTAATAATCAAGAGACATTCAAAAATACAAATGGTCTAAAACAAATTGAAGTCATTCCAAAATTTTATTTCTTAAGCTTATAAAATATTACAAGTTATCAAAAGAGAAAAATTCTTCTGAATATGGATAAAATCACAACAATTCACCTTCAAAATGTGTATCAATTCAGTTAGAAAGAAAACTTTCTTAGATAGTATGTTACACAAATCACGCGCATTAATTACTTTCCGCGGAGCTCATTATGAGACGGAAATTACATACGGTGTTAGTTCTCATCACTGCCGTGGTAACATTAATATGACTGGCAATTTGTTCAAGAATTTTTCTTTACAAATATATCTCAGCACAAAATCATAAATTGTATGCATGACATGAAGAGCACTTGTGAAGAGCCATAAGCACGACAGCTTGTCCTTCTCTGGCAACAGGTTATTAAACCTTCCTCTGTCGTGTTCAGGCGTATGGTCGGAGGAAACGAAAAGATGATTATCGCATTTACCGGCAACCTTTCGCCATAAGCTGCGAAGCGTCTCCAGTGGCAGGAGCTGTAAATCAGCGTGAAGGCAGTTCCTCACGGGGTAGCGGCAGCAAACGAAAGTTTATAAATGGAAGGACGTTATTAGCACACAAAATGCGATGAGATTAATGCTAGATCACGTATATGTAACTTCAAGCTTAATTTAATTGGTAATAGTTAGCAGTAATCTATATTCAAATTTGGAAGCTATGTAGTTTATCTGTTGTTGCAAATTTTGGCTACATCTTTATCATTTAAGTGTAAGAAACGCTATTTGCAAACGGGTCTGATATTTTTCACTGGAAACTATTTGACAATAGACTAGAATTTTCATCCAACATTGATTCAACTTAGAAATCTAAATTTTATAGAATTTTTCTCTTTGTGCAATTTTATTACAACAAAAAACAATTAAAATAATTTTTTGTGGGGCTTTAGGGCTCGTCAGGGTCATTAGAGCCCTTAATTAAAATACAAAATAATTAAATAATGAACAATTTTTATACTATAACTATTTTAAAATATTTTTCATTACATTTTTTTTTTCGATATCAGAACTCAAAATTGTTAACGACAATGAGTATTGAAATTGTAAAGTTTCTCACGAAAATCATAAAGAAAGAAACAAATTGTTTCAAATTATTCATACTTGGACCGGATACCACAAAGGAATAGAACCCCTACCTCAGTCACGATAACTTATATGTGTGCGGGCGAACGATGTGAGGTGATGTGCAAATGAGATGATGAGTGAATGTTGTGGTGGAGTGAAAGGCAGGGCAAATGCGAATTCTTCGAGAAAACCTGCCGCGAACCACGCTTTATCCGCCAACGCGAATCCTACTTCTATCAGACAGGGTTTGAACCAGCGTCACCGAGGTAGAAGATGAGTACGCTAGGCATGGGTAACCCCACAATAACTCATAAAAAAAGGGAAAGTTGAGTTGTTGTTTTTTCCTTTTAGTATAACTTTTCCCATTGACCACTGAAAGGAATCGCAATAATGAGGAAAGTACGCCAGATAAGTCTCTACGACGATGAATTATACTGCAATAAATGTCATTCACACTTCCAAACCGTGTTTTTGCCCGTCTGAAGCAATATAACAGTAATACTTTCAAGCGGACTGCCTTTTATACCTCTGAGCTCCATCTTGTTTGATTGCCTGCCCCACAGTTTACACGTAAATATCCTCTTTTCTCTCTCACTCCCTTTCACTCTCACGAACGTAGCATTTGTACAGCTTCGTAAAAACACTGAAATTGGATTTGCCGTCCAAGAGCTTCGAGTGGAAAAACGAAAAAACTTCGGCTCCGTCCACAGCAATTCGCTTAACTTTTCCAGAGGAGTAAAGAAGATCAGAAAAAGGAAAAACTTGAAACTTAAATTACCGCCAGGCGCACATGGAGAGGGGTAGGCGTGAAAGATTATTACAGCGCCTTCCTAGGTCCTCCGGGCCGGAGCGGAGAGGAGCAACTCGGAAACCACGCGTTTTCTCAAGGGAAATGGGCAGAATCATCAGAGTAAAGAGACGGGAGAAAGATCACTCGGCCAAGTGTCAGCTCGTTTGCGCTTCTCACGAAATTTCATTAGGAAGTTTTGCTTAAGAAGTGAAATATTGCGCCAGTAACACAGTGGGCATAATATGACGAGCTATGGAACGATTCGAAGTCCTATCTCTGAATTACTGGCTAAGATTTCACGGTGGGAAGACTGGTCGCTATTACGCTAGGTAATAACCATAATTATGGATATAATGGGGCAATTAATTATATTACTTGATAATTAATATATCACTTGTGGCAAAATGTTACGGATGGCATTCGGTAGATTCAATACGTAAAATGGATATTTAACGTATTCTTTAGATAGTTACGAACATTTGCAGCAGCTTCGCTTATTTCAGAATAAAAATGTATTTGATAAGTAAGAATTAGTAATCTTTCAAATCTCAGAAAAACAAAGTTAGAAACAAGGAGAGAATTTCGAAGGAGTGGAATTCGATAATTATACAACCCCATAAAAAAATTCTCTGTACCAGAGATCCTGGTATATGGATTCCAAGTATTTTTTGATGCAGAAAACGATGGCGTTGTCCCCAGAAAGATCCATCATGTCAATGTTTATCGCCGAATTACCTCAGTATGTTGAAATGAAAAAAACGGCAATTTTACAAGTAACGTGGAGGTGCCCTGGTTGCAAAAAACACGAAGGATAGCTAATAGAACATTTATACTAGGATTCATTAAAATTTTAAATAAAATTATCCGGGGTTCCCAACTGTCATAGCGGTGTCCCCCCAAGGTTCAGCACTTGGACCAATTTTCTTCTTAATGTATTCTCCCGAAAAACTGTTTTCTTCCAATAATTCAACATTTAATAAGAGGAAACAAGGCACCCATGAGCCAAACACATAAAATTTTCCGTATTATCAAAATACAAATCATTTTACGAATACCTGCTATTTGCATAGGGTAAAGTAATTCTTACACAACACTAAATGGCCTTAAAATTGTATTATTTTACACTAAACTTTACATAACACCAGATTACCCAGAGGTCTAAGCCCCCTCATCCCCCCTCCATTGCCATTTTTTAAATTAAAAACTGCTGAGGTAATTCGGCGATAACTCAAGTTGACATGATGGATTTTCCTGGGGACATTCTCAGCATCAAAAAAAATACGTCGAATCCATACACCCGGGTCTCTGGTAAAGATTTTTTTTGTGTGGCGCTGTGTTATAATCGATTAACTTTCTAGGAAAAAAAACACCAGAAACTTAAGACCAGGTATTTATTAATTTTTGCACGCATATTGGTTATATATTTTTGAGCAAATAAATCTACCTAGACATTAACGTGAAATACTACCGGGATTCTTTTGTCAGTACATTTTCGGTACATAATCCGAAGTGCTATGAACTCGAAAATAAATCAGTCGAGTTGGTTGGTAAACGGTTATGCAGACCAATAAATGATTTTATCCGTGGCGAAACTTATCAAGTTTTAAAACGGGGTAGGAAGCTGTCCCCCACCCCATCCAATCTCCCCAAAACCACTCTTGAGTACTAAGGAAGTTCGTGGTGACACTATTGAGATCTCATCCGCTTCCTTTCAGCTCTCAAATGCATCTCTCTCGAATGTATCCTCATCTCCCGTATCTTCCTCGCCATCCGCGTCGTCGAAGGAATGGAATACCGACTGTGTTCGTTGCGTAGTTCGCCCCAACATCCCCTGGGACTGGCTTCTTGGAGCGAACGAAGGATTTGAAGGGCATTTCGTGTTTCCTCGCCAACAGCTTTCTCGCGATCCAAATTCGTGCGGCGCAGCTTATAAGAAACAACACACAGCGGAGAAACAGTTTCCGAGGAGGGGCTTAAAATAGCGAAAAAATGTACTAAAACGTAGCGAACGTACATAGTAACGCAATGACGTTAAGATTTTCATACTTTACGGGACATTTATAAGAATAATTCACCAAAAAATATGGAAAATACAGCTCAGACGGAAATGGCAGCTGTGTCTCGTGACTCAAGACAATGTGACCCTGGAGGAAGAAAGAGCCAAACAACTATCTAAATGTATAATATAGACTGGTTATTGAGACTGGATCGAAGAAGAAGGAAACACAATGTTTCATACTGCCGACGTTTCGAAAGTGTATATATTATAAAATTTGGGGTCAACAATATGGTGTACAATATATAAATTTATTAAAAAGTTTTAAAATCACAAAATAATTACTCTAGTCCAATAGTAAAAATCAGCAGAATGACTTATTAATTAATTATAACTCCTTTTGTTCAATATTTCCAAGTTTCGTGAATAGTTGGCAAACATGACTTTAGTCAACACGGACATTATACCTTAAAAGGATAGGGCGTCGACGAAGGATTCGAGGTTCTTCAACAACACTTGCACATCCTCCACCTTAACGGTATGGACAGGGCTATACTCCCTACAGAAATAAGCTGGCATAATTTAAGTATGCTTTTTTTATTATTATTTTACAATTTATGTACACCCGACGACTCCAATATCGAGTCAAAACGTACTGATATAATAAAGTAATAAAATGTTAGAGTCTACTCCGACATAATATTTTAACAAACAAAAAAAAATTTTCGCTAGCTTAGCGAGCATCATCAGGGCTAAAACAAATATGGGTCATTCCAGCCATAATCGGCCTAAAATTTCCCCGACCCATTCAGATTTTGCTAATAATTTTTCTGGTGGCTGAGCATATTGCATAAGTAAGGAAAATAATGGTTATTGGATTTTTATTATGTTTTTGCTTAAATAATTACTTAGTTGATTTTCCCTCAGCGTAAAGAACCCAGAACCGCGAGTTAAAAAATCGGGAAAATTTCGATCAAATCCGCTTGGAAATTGAAACCCACTTAATCTACGGATTGTAGACACTTCATTTTATAGAAAAAGTAACCTTCAGACACTCAGAGTGGCAACATACGTTTAGAATTTCAACAAAAATATCATTTTTTCCTTAAAAAATTATTTCTCAAATACCCCAGAATTTAATTAAAGTTTGGTAGTTGAAAGTAAGTCTAATGAACTCTAATTTCACCAATTTTTGGCGTGGGAAATACACAACTTTCAAAGTTATAGTAATTTAAATTTAAAATTTTGTTTTTCACGTATTTGAACTCCTTGCCAATCCTTCACGACTTGAAAACCAATAAATGAATTATAAACAAACACTTTGATTTTTAAAACTTTATTACACAAGCTGTAGGGATGAATTATGGATATTGAGGAATAATTGTCCAAAAGATAATTCATTGGATAAAGAAACCGGATTCATTCTTCTCTTCGCATGCACTTTACAAGTTCGTAAATTTATTTTTAAATCAAATCAGGTAGTACTTGCGTTGTTAGAATTGGAGTGCTCGTCCCACCTTAAGCTTAGATGACAAAATATCTACCTTCAATTATTTCTCCGACACTTACAAAACAACAAAAGAGTACCGTGGGCGGCAAGAACTGACGAGCAACGTGCGACCCCTACTTGGAGTTCCGTGCACTCGCGCCTCAGATTAGAGACCGGAGCTTCGCTGGAGAAGTGCAAGTCAACGGCTGGGAATGACACGCTGCTACAAGTAGAATGCTCAGGCACGATGCGCCTGTTATATGTGTAAGAAAGCATACAAGAATGCTTTTCAACAAAGGTATGTACTACGAATCTATCTTCTTAAGATAGTCATTAGATGCCGTGACGAAATGTACTAACCCACTATGTTTTATACCAGTCACTGTAAGTAACATTCAATTCAGAAATGAAGTGTAGGTGACTAAAGAAGAGAGAAAGCGGATCATCAAGATTTAATCAACTTCTACTTATTTGCAGAGAATATCAAGTCATAGTAAATAATTCACGCGACGACACATTCCTATGGACGTTATAATTTGTTTTTGATAAAATAACGAGCGAATAAACATACGTCAATATAAGTATGTTAGGAATTAGAATTGAATATAATCTAATTTTATTTTTTAATTTGTTTCCTTTCTTCGACTAACTTCAGTCTTAATACTAGGCATGTATGCATCATGCACACAAAGTAACACAAGTCTAATATCCACCATTCTAAACAAGGTTATTCACCATTCTAGCGTTTTTACCACTAGCCAACCTATTCAGGAATCGTCTATATAATACCTTTCTAAAGAAATATATGAAATCACGAGGTTTTACTTCTTCAAATCAACTGTTAAAATATTCCTCCGGAATCATTGGCTCTGTTATGTTAAGGAAGTCATTGATGCAAAAACAATACCATACGAGTTTCATTATCCCTTTAAATATTTTTTAAACTCTAGTTTTACTTTATCAACGTCTTCGCAATACATTGTTCATTACCTGTGTATGTCTTCATACGTGCGAGGGAACACTCCTGCCAACATTTTGGCTACTTGTGTTCGCCGAAAGTAGCTTTTTTTCCGTGAAAATCAAATCAAAATAATGAATTTTGTTAAAATCTACTTCCTTCATTATTTATTACATTCAATGCACTTGTTATCCCCCTATGCTGTTAAACGGTTTTCGAGATAAATTCAGAAAATTACGCAGTTACGTTGCTGCTACAGTAATCTGTACAATACTCTACTTTCGAGATACGAGTATAAGTACAGTATTCTACAACTGAAGAAAGTTCAGAATTCTCTCCCGAATTAGAAAAGACGGTATTTTTTTTATACTAACAGTGAGTTTCATTGCACAAGATAAATACGAGCGGAAAGAACAAAGAGGACTCATACCATGGCACGTATTCACCGAGTCAAATGACTGGTTCGTAATTAGTTTTTAATTCTCTCTCGCCAGAGGAAGTATTCCTGAGGATAACAATCGCACATTTACGACTGTTTTGCTGATTACATTACCGCTGACTTATAATAAAAGGCTAATATCAACATTAACATGTGCGTGTAGTTCGTTACTGGTATTCATAAGGCAGAGTATTCGTGTGATATTTTAAACAAGAATCTCTAACATCACTCTATTTTTCGTTAACTATATTACATTTCTTTTTAAAAAATCTGCCGAGTAAAACAAAGTAACAATTAAGATTACTTATCTCAATAATTAATTTAAACTTTATCGTCGTCATTAACGTACATCCTAATAAAAATAGACCTCATCCTTAAGATTCGTATTAATTACATAAAACGCGCTATGAACATTAGCCACTTTCACTAACACATTTAAGTCTTAATCTTAATTAACTTAAGGTTACTTTCTAGAAGATGAAACTTTTGTAACTAGACTCGTTCTCTTCTGGAGAAACGCGTTGAAAACAAATTAAATGGAATTGAAAGCCTTGCATTTGAATCCCTTTTTTATCCGTAATTGGCTCTTTAGATAACGGAAATACTCAAAAAGAGTTTTCATGCGCCCTGCTGTCGGGAACAGAAAACTTTGTCAAGAAATAGCTTCAAACGCTTCTCAACGAGACATGAAAGTAGGCAGATTTTTCTCCGAACACGTCGTATGAATGAAATTCTCTTTTTCCGTTTACTCGGAGTAGATGCGTCTACTTGGACAAACGGGAGGATAGTATTATAATTCCGTCGAAAATCTCACTATCGAATACTTTCACTTTCTGTATATTTCGGATGAAAGAACGTAAAAATAAAAATTTCAACCTTAGCACTCGCTTAGCTTAGGGCTGGGAAATGTCGGATTTGTATCGCACATGCTCGCGAGATCACT
This sequence comes from Laupala kohalensis, assembly GCA_002313205.1. Taxonomy (NCBI): domain Eukaryota; kingdom Metazoa; phylum Arthropoda; class Insecta; order Orthoptera; family Trigonidiidae; genus Laupala; species Laupala kohalensis. The sequence continues at coordinate 395,142 of NNCF01126115.1, forward strand.
GCTACAGCACAAAAATGGATGATTTTGAATGATGAATGGTTTCTAATGTGCTCATTAATTTGCCTTAACTCGCACACTCCTATCTCTATTGGTTTTTTGAAGTTGCTTTACATTTTTTTTAAGGCACAAGTATGGAATGCTGAAGACTACGTTATCATATGCACAAATTGTTTCTGAGGGAAGCAAATTCAATTTGTTATTCTAATCCTGAAAAAGAAGTTGTTATGAATGTGTCAATATATTTGTGGGTATACAATTGATATACGTGGACACAGAGAGAAAAGGGAGAAGGTTGTATTACGTGATATTCTGGTTGCTTCTGAAAAGTAATACTCGGGATGGTCCAGAAAAAAGATTTTTGAGTCAGAACAATTGGTCAGTAAATGTCACTTGGTAGAGGTAGTGGGCATCATACCGATGTCACGGCTATGGTACTCGGCATTCCAAGGAGCCGAGTCGACGATATTTTGACTTGGCGAGATATATGTCCTGGGTCAACTCGTGAGATTTACACCACTGAAGGAAGTTAAACTCGCATTACTGAAGGGTAACTTACCTTGTTAGGCTGCACATGCCAGCTGCGGCGTTTCCCCTGTCGTTGGAGGGTGTTGAGGTCCTGCAAGAGGTCGGTGGCGCCCTGAGGACCTTCGCCAGACAGCTGGCCCGTGTCGTACACGCCCACCAGCAGCCGTAGGCGGTTACCCGGACAGATTCCCTAAGCAAACATACACGAGTCACACACAGCTCATTTTCACAATCTCTGTACACTCCGATGCAGATATTTGCGTCTCGCTATCAATAAACCAATTTGTCTTATACATTAATAGTATTTACTAAAACCGGGGACATGTCACAACAGCAAACAAGCAATATTTATTTGGAAGCTACCTATATATTTAAGGAATAGCCAATTCAGCGCAAGGATAGCATAATAATACTTGTCACAGAAAAATGTTTATTTTATCTCATTTTAAAATATTTTGTCTTAATAAACTGTTATATTTTAGTTTTAAATTATATTGTAACAATTGATATCATCAATCCTCGTACACAACCACATAAGGCCTGGTTCTACAGGAAAATACGAATATATACAAACTAAATTGTTTTACAAAAACTATATAGAAAATACGGGTAAAGTGCAGCTAATAACTCTGGGGTTAATTTGACGGAAGCAATCAAAGAAAACACAAACTGAAACATTTCAAATTTTGAGATAATGTTCTGGAATAATTGCATTTACTAAATACAAAGAAGATACTTTATTTTCTTTTGAGTTTTTATTTTATGAATGAATGTAAGTAGTTACATTTATTTATTTAATTATTTATTTTATGCCTTTTGGCGAGGTTCAAGCCAAGAGGTCTGCTCTCCCACCTTACCGTTCTATGTATTAATGTATAAATTTTAAACAAAATTACGGTTCAAAATTGAGACGCATCGCGAGATAAAAAACAATAATAATCATCACTTTATTTAGACTCTTATAATGAAGCCCACATAGTCCATAAATAAAAAGCGTACTGGTATATCCACTCCAATACCCTTCTGGTTTCTGCCCTCGTGGTTGCACTAAACGTTCCCATTTAAAAGTCCATCCCTCTCCAACCGAGTGGCTGATGAAGCGTTAAAAAAGAAATCAGTTTATTAAACGCGTATTTTCATCAGCAATCTCAGCTTTCGAGCATTTTTCATCTGGATTTTTTTTTCCAGGGTAATTAAACGGACGTTTGTTGCTGACTACGGGAACTGACCACAGCTGCCCCCAATTTACATGAAAATGGATTTCAGAACGTACACATGCTGCAGTTGGGTTTTTTTTTATGAAACAAAGCCGTTGTCCTGTGTATTGGATAAAAGGCTCTTCAAACGCCGAGTTTTCGTGCGCAAGCTTCCGGAACGGTTTAGAATTAAATTCGACGGTCACAAAAACACGCTAATCGCTGCGAAGTAGTTCGCTTTGCCAAGGTCCATGTGTTCGTCGATGGGCAAAAACCAACAGAACATGCCACTCGGAAGAGGTTAGAGCTGTTATCTTCAGTGGTGGCTTCAATCGGGTGCCCCCATATCGTCTTCGATTGCACTTACAAAAACTCATACAGACTTACGCTGAAGCTGCACAGCACAATTTTCTTACAAAACCAATTTTTGCAAAATATTTGTAGAGTTGGATGAAAATTACTTAAGGTTTTTTGGAGTCAAGGGTGGACAAAAGACGTTTTAGAAAATGTAATCCGAGAAGAATAAAAAAAAAACAAATTTGTATAAAGGAGCACAAGAAATGTAGAGGGACCATAATTTTTTACCAAAAGTTAAACATTTAATTCCCGAGAAAATACTAGAATAAATTAAAAGATGAAAATAAATATCTTCACGCGTACAATTTTCATTTATTTTCTCTCCCGAAAAGCCTATGCAACAGTCACAAATTAATTCCGCCAAAAATCCACATTCAAATAACCGAAAAATAATAAATCAGAAGTATTAGGATCCTCAACTACGTAATGAAAGTAGGGTATCATGGGATGATAAGGCACAACTGAAAAATTGTCTACAGGCTCTGGTCTCTTGCCTTCAGTCTCAGGCGGCTGTCTATTGTAATTAATCTCTAATTTAGATTTATTTTAACAGTTTCCATTTATAAACAATACTTATCGAAAAATCTATAGTTTGATAATACGTACTAGTGAACTAAATTTTTGTGTTTTATTAAATATAATTTTGTCGGTATCTATTGATATAACACTCTGTTATTTTTCTTCTTCTTCGAAGTGTTCTGAAACTTTCAGTCCGCTACAACCTTGATCGGAGTTGATCGGATGGTCCTGTGCTTGCTTCCGGAGAGTAAATTAGTTTATTGTCCTCCACGTTTGTAAATGCTTTTTGACAATAAATTTTTTTATTTATATTCGTTTCATTATTATTATCATCATTACTACTAAATTGAAGATCTCAGCACCGCAAAATTAGTCAAGAATGAAATCCAGGATACTTCCCAGCATTTTGATGAAAACGCCCGTGATATACGAGTCCGTCCCCGACAGAGAGGAAACCCGAGAACAAACAAAACACTGCGGTGAGGCAGGGAATCCGTGGATGCGATGCGGTGTGAGGGAGTGAGGGAGTGAGGGAGTGAGTGAGGGAATGCGGTGGCATCGGAATACGAAGTTCTCACGCGACAGCCTCTGCGCGGGGATGCGGAGCAGCCACTGGTTGCTTGCTGCCCGCAGTCGGAGGTCTTCTCGGGTGAGGGCGAGGGAGGGAGAAGCCCCTGGCCACAGGAGAGGTTTGAGGACTCGCCACCCTCCCCTGAACTTGAGAAATGGCTTAGGAGAAGAGGTTAGCTTCTGCCTTCGAGGAAAGGTAGAATTAGCACCTCATGCAAAAATACGATCTGACGTATTTTAAGGTAGTGCTAGCCTGGGTAAAATTAAACCACGAACATAACTGAAATTGACATAAAAAGGACTAACATGTACTTATTGTAAAATAATCGCCATTGAAATGAAATAACGCCAATTATAATTGATGGAGTAATACATTCCGTCTAACACCTATTACCAACTTTTAAATCACGAAAGTGATGGATGTTTACTTTGATTTGTAGTACATCTCCCGTCATAATTTTTACATCACTTTTATGTGTATGTCACCGGACATTACGAAACGATATTTCACTTTTTCAGACGTGTGAAAATGCTGCGTTCGGTCGCCATGTTTATATATCTACTTGTTCATTTCAAACGAGTCATCAAAATTGTTTGTACTAAACTATTAACAGATATAAACTAAATCCTGATTTTCATTATTATAATTCATAACGTTGTGTTACAATTGAATTACAAAAAATAAAGAAAACAATTATACTCTCAGTGATTTGATGAACTTTGAACGTGAGCCCCACCTTAAAACTACAACTCTCCACTGAGGGATCATGCTTGAATGAGAGGTGGGAAAGGATATCTTCAAACCTTTGGATGTGACTTCCTAATCTGTTCCTTCCTTCCTTCCTTCCTTCCTCTGAATTTGGATCTCATATCCAAAACTGAGGATCTAATATCCAAAACTAAAATTTATTGTATTTTCTCAATGTGTATTTTATATATGTATATATCCATTGATTTTAAGAAAACGCTAGATTTTTTTTCAGTGTACTTGTAACACCACAAACGTCATATATTTTTAATAGGAAAATTATTTTTAATCTTTAAACACTATTGTATAATTATTACAAACCCCAAAAATTGATAAAATATATTAGAGAACGTGAATTTCAAGCAAGAAATTGATAGGATTGCATTCAATGTATTTGGAATGTAAAAACATGGATTCAAACAATAATTTAAATTGTCCATCGAGTCTGAAAATTAAGAGAGATTCACTTTGAAAACGTTTTAATTCCCTTGTTAATACAAAATTGAGGATTCATGTGAAATTCACGTACAATACGGTTAAAAATTGATTGATGAATAATTAAAATCGGAACGTAGTATTCCAATCATAATATTTTAAAATTTGAACAACAGTTACGACAACCAGTGGTGTACCTCAACCTTGTGAAACTCGGGACGGAAGTATTTTTGGGCCCATATACACAAAAGTGTTTTTGCAAGTCCAACGCTCTGATGCATTAAAAATAATTGAGTTTTATTTATTAAAAAGTTTACTAATTAGTTCACCGTTTTCAAAATGTTTCGGTCAATATTTATGTCAAAATTGACATAAAGTTTAAATAGTATTTGGTGACCAGTTTGGAGGCCCCATACATGATGAGGCTCAGGGCGGACCCCTCCATGACGACACTTCACCCCCTCTCTTAAGAAATTTGCCGTAGAATTGAAAGCATTAGCAAGTTATCTGAAGATAAATGGCAAGGTGGTAGATATTCATTTCGACGCTTCTATTCAATTTGGGAATGGATGTTCTCCTATTGACAAAAGGCCACTCGGGAAGTATTTTCCCCATGTGTCAGAAACTCGTAACTCCACGGAATAAACCGAAAGATAACGATGGAACACGAGGTATGATGTGAAAGGGTCGTAATTAGCTTTGTCAGTTACTGGAGTCATTCCTCATTGGTGTTCGACCTTATTCAATCGCATCTTAACTAACCACTTAAGAGTGAAGAGAGCTGCTAAACTTTTTCTTCTTGTACTCGTACTAAACAGCTATTCTCTTTTATAATTGAAGGGTACAGACTGAACGAATCTTAATCAATAAATCAGGGACGAGGTCAGGAATTTGCTAAAGTGGGGAGGGGAGACGTATGAGATGTAAATGCAAAAATATCTCACAAAGGTTTGTAATTTTCTTTTTATTAAAAATCGATGATATTAATACAAACTCCACGCCAACTCGCATAAAATCAAAATACTCATTAACTTAAAAAATACGGTAATGTTTTATAACGGAGAGTTCAGGACCCCCCTGTCCTTTGACACCCTTGTAAATAAACTTTATATTTTTAAAAATTTCATTGATTATCGTCTCATAACCCTGTATGAAATACCGCCATTGGTTTTAGTGAAGGAACAATGCCAAATTATTCCTCGAAATTTGATTTCTTGTTAACTTTGTTAAGTCGCAAAAAACATTCGGAATTTGAAGATTGACTTATTGGTTTATCAAGCGATACATTCGGATGATTTTCGGAAATTATTTCATTCGCCGTAATCGTTTTCAAGCCAACCGCATCCTCATGTTCATATTCACCAAAGCAAGGTCATGAGAACTAGCTAAAACTTTCATTATAGTAAATATTTCATGTCAACCCCATAGAATGTGGGATCAGATGAGAAGCTCCACAAAATTCAAATACTTCAAAGGATCCGTTTTAACGAGAACGGATTTCTACGTCGAGCTCCTCCACCCAAACTCCAAAGTGAAGTCCCCAAATTCTTCCCATTGTCAAATCCTCATTTCCTCGAGGCTCGAAGTCGCAAACCACGACGCTCATTCGTCAAAGTCCGGTCACCCGTCGTGCACACGGTGAAGTCTGCTTTGGTCGGCTGTACATGAAGGAAAGAGACGAGCCAGGGGACAAAACTTATGCGCGGCGCAGATTCCTGTGTATGTCATGCAGAGCGAAGCAATTAACCAGCGTTTTCCCCTTCCTCTACGACTCTTTGAAGTGCACACACGCCGTCCTCCCCCCCCCCATCCCCCGTCCTCGTGTCTCCACGTACGCCCAGAGCAATTAGGCTGCAGTCGCCAACTGCCAAGCGCTCAAATTGGAGCTGAAATTTACACGCCGCGTCGCGCCGGGTCGCCGGTTGTGGACGCTGCCACGCTCCGGGAAAAAAAAAAAAATCTGCAACGCCACTCAAAGGAAGCTTTGCTACCGGAACATGAAAGTAAACAGTATTCGGTTTATCAAATAATAACTCAGCAAAAAAATGTGAGGATAAAACGGAAGCTTTTACGTCAGAGATAAAAAAAATGGATGGGACATTAACATTTATTGGTCCAACGGGTTTGTCAATTTGGGTAAACTCAGCAGTTTTTACATATTTCAACTCAATGCGCGATATTTTGCGCGTATTTATTTAGGATTAACGTCAAATTAATGATAAATAAATAAGTGTATATCCCTGAAAATATGCAACGGATAAACGAGATTCAAATAATTGAGTTAGAAATAAATTTCATGTATTCTGGGGAACATTAAAATATTTTCAATAAACCTGTCTTAAATTCTATCGCAAGTTGAAGATAATCTGTTGTAAATATATGAAATCGAAGCTCTCAAGCATATCAAATGCTTTTCACCCAATTACTCCAGATGTCTGAAGGGGAATGTAAAAGTTATGTGTAAGCCCAGAGACTAATGTGTACTCGTATACAACTGCAGATTATATTGTATATATTAAGGATTCCAGATCCCCCACATCGAACTGTGGGTGCTCTAGCCAGGTTTTGTCATCCCATCCTCCCCAATAACCAAAAATAATCTTGACGACACGTACATTTTTCATCGATATTTATTTAATTTAAATATCTTACGGTGAGGTTCAGGCCATGAGACCTTCTCTTCCACCTGACACTTGTCTCCAGTATGTGACGGTTACCCCCAGCAGAAAACCTCACCTAGATCGGACGAGAACGGTTTATGCCCACGCTCTACCGTCCAGCGGTAATGTTGAAGCGAAGACACTACCAGTAGACCACCGCAGTCGGTTATAATTACATAATTATAGTTAACGAATGTGGGTAACAATAATAATTAATTGTTGACAGTCACACTATTATAACTATAAACCACCAAAGACATTATTAATAGTAAAACATTTTTACACAGTTCATTTCTTTATTCTTTAATCACAATTTTGCGTCCGCCCTAAAACCACTGGCCCCGTTACCAGGGCAACAGCAACCCCTCTACGTGAGACCCTTAAATAATTTTCATTTCGAAGTGTAGGTAAGGTTTGTAGTGAGGAGGCTCAATTATGTTGCAGGGAGTCCTGAAGATGACAAAGAAAGTCGAAACTTTGGCGAAAATAAGAAGGATGTATTTATTGTGGGCTAAACTCAAGATATCATTCACTTATTGACACACGTGGTCAGTGGTGGATCTATGCGGTTGGGGGCTAAGGGGCTATAGCCTCCCACCATCGGACCTGAACTCTCGAGATACTTTGTCACTTCAAACAATTAATAAATTTGGTTACTATTTATTATTGTGGATCATATATTTGATGAGTAGATGTGTTGTATTTAAAAGTTTATGTTTATAAAATTTGAGTTGTAAAATCATGATTTTGAAACAGAAATGCTTCCCAGATCCTTCCTCGCTCCCCCCCCCTCCCCCACTAACGGTCTTGATCCACCACTGCACTTCGAGTGAGTCATTTTGTAATACACTTGAACATTCTCATTTTACAGAGAGTCCATTCCACTGCGAAGAGTAGAAAGCAGCACTCACCTGACGTCCGCGCAGGGAGCACAGCCACCAGCCTTCTAATCCTGCAGTGTTCTGCTCGAGCACCGTGAGCACGTCGCCTTTGCGGAACGCCAACTCGTCGGGCGACTCAGCGATGTTGTCATAGAGCGCGCGCGCCACGCAGTGCTGGAAGACAAAGCAGAACACAACGGCGTCATAAACAAGGCCTCGCTCAGGATCACACATTCATTATTAAATTACCAACAATAACACTACACAGACAAAAAAAACGTGACATCTGTTATTTCGATTAATGTATTCGAAATTAACATACAAATATACTGCAATAAAATACTTTCTTTTTTTGTTTTTGTAGCATTTCTAAATGGGAAATGCTGCGTGCTATTGAAGTTTATCTACATAGAGCCATAGGACATAGGAAGTAGGTGGTAGAGACTATTGTTAGTAAGTGGGCGGTTAGTGGGGTTTACCAACAACTTGACCCACGTGGAGGTGTTAGTAGGTGTTGTTAGTAATAGTTATTGATACTAGGAGCAGTAGGAGGTGGATAGAAGAAGATGGGTTCGGTTTTCAGTAGTCACAGCTATATGATCTAGGACATTAATGTGAGAAGCTACAAATTTTTTCTGGCCCCATCGAGAATTGAACCCGGAATGACTTGGTGGAGAGCGAGCACGCAAATAATAATAATAATATACTTTGTGATATTCTTATTGAAAAGAATATGCGTCCACTAATTCCTAAGCTAATAAATTAGTTTTCAATATATTCGAGTGGTATGATTTATGGATAATTTCTTGATGAGCACTCTTTAATCTATAACGGTTATTCGAAATAAAAATACACACTGAAGAAAAATACCGAACCGAGACGGTAATATGAATGCTTACGAATAATTAGATATTGTGTCTTTCAACGAATCTAAATGAGCAGGATAGGCCAAGAAAACTAGTAAATTGGGGGAGAGAATGAATGAGTAACAGAACACGACCAGGCAACAAAATATTCTTTACACAGAATATTCTGTAAGTTTCTGTATTTCTATTTCTGTCAACTTAAAGTTGACCTCAATAGGAATTCATTAACTATATATCTAGGGAAATGGGAGAGAGATACTGTGTTTTAATTACTCACCACGCCATTTTAACAGGTTCAAAGATTAAGCACGAAAGGATTACGAATAAACAAAGAATCTCAGCGATATATCGTATCAAAGAATATAAAAAAGAGAACGCAAAACTGTTGCACTTCGCTCATTGCATCTCAAGCACGTGTCTTGAGCGATCACTTAGATTCTCTTCAGAGATACAACAGTCGAGCGAGAAACGTAGGCACGCAATGGAATCAGAAGATTATCCACTACATTCAACAAGTTTTTTAGTACTCTGTAGAGAAAATCTATGTTCCGTACAGATAATGGATACGTAACATGGGAGTTATACCAGGATTTTAAAAAGATAATTTTTCACATATAAATATTTTGCTTCTAACGTATAGCACGATGTGAATCTGACATTCCTGAAATGTTCTGCAAGCAACACATTCTAATAAGTATCCTCTGTACTGTGTCACTCACAAGAAAGCTACAGAATAACACGATGGGAAGCTACTTATAGAAAATTACAAACATATTGACATTCTATTAGTATTATAACTCGTAGCTAACTTTTCATCTTATCTAGGAATTTTTGCTGAAATTTTTGAATCCGCCTCTGCATTAGGGCCCTTGATTGGAATTGATGGGATGGTCCCTTGCTTGCTCCCGGAGAGTAAATTAGTTTATTGTCCTCCACGTGGTCATACGCAGTTTGTACAGTTTTTTTGACACTAAATTTATTATCATCATCATCATCATCATCATCATCATTATTATTATTATTATTATTATTATTATTATTATATTTTGTTCGATTCCCAAAATACCGACACGTTGGAACGGAATGCATGTGATTCATAAGTATTTCTTCCACCACATCAATATGTTGTCGTATTAATCTACCCCTGAATCTAACTATCCCTCAATATCAGACGTGCGTAAACAGTTCCGCAAGGCGAATGACTGGTGGAGTGGTTAACAACCCTGCTATCAAAGCAGGGGTACCAGTCTCGATTCCCGACTCGTGGTCATTTTCACCTAGTCAAAAGTTATCACATATCTCCACGTGCAAACGGAAGAAATATATGCATATCCCTCAAAATAATTACGTAGTCTTTTTCTGGTAAAGTTGACTGCGAAGTAGTAGAGGTCCATGAAGCAATTACGTCATATTTATTTTTGTTATTGAATGATTTCTGACCCGAGTGACCAACGTGACCCATGTCCGCATTTCCTCAATCAAGGTTGGTGTGGACTAATAGTATTCGAACCATGACAACGCACGTCTTCATTGCGTGCACGCGAGCGTTGTAAACAATTCAGGTCCCTCCTCCCTCTCCGCCCCTCTTACATTCCCACGTGGCTTAGATTTCGGTCGTGACACATCTCGTACAAGCCCGGGAAAGGCACCAAAATTACGCGGAGCGATCAAACATTATTCCCCATTAGTAGAGCGGAAATTCCATGTTCTCGCTCCAAGCGTGTGATATGAGCTACACAAATGAATATAACGAGATTATATCAATGTTATGGACATACGAATTTTATTTATGAATCAAATATACCTTTGAATGCGCATATAACACTTAAATAATTATCTAGGAGGCTGTGAAATTTATCTTCTTGAGAAACAATTGACTATTTAAGAATTAACATGTCAAAATTATACAGAGTATAAATATCATTTATTAATTACGAAATTTAAGGAATACAATCAACATTTTAGGTACGTAACAAATTCTATCACAAATGTGTAATCAGGAATTAATAAATCAGTGATGAATTATGTTCCTTATTTCACGAAGAAATTTTAGGTTAGAATGAATTATTTATTTATTCATAACAAATATAATGAATACAGATGAAATTAAAGAGAAAATTGTAAGATACATGTATAGCGAGTTTTATTAGATTAAAGAACATGGCAGAGAAGTGTCGTCACCTACATTGTCGTAATGACCCTACATTGATAAGGACAGGCATTGCTCCCACTTACTTGTGCTATGCTCCTTCCTTTCTCTTTTCTGACCTCCCTTGGTCACCTCTTGTTCTTTTCGATCCCGACGCTATTAGGGCTAGGGTATCTTTCTTTTTCCTCTTTCCTCTTCTTTTTTTTAATAATGTTTTTAGTAAAAGTCATGTGATATGTAGGAATTTGTGTTTTGAGTTGTAATGCAGGAGGGTTTTTAGTGGGTATGGCTGAGTCTTTCGGCGAGTCCCACACGCGGGGAGAGTCATGTTGGCTCTCCCTAGTGCGTAACTGCATTTTCCCTACCTGTACAAGTTTTAAGGGCTCTAATGACCTCGCTGTTGACGAGCCCTAAAGCCCCACAAAAAAAAAGAAGAAAAAAAATAAGGACTGCCACAAAATCAAGGGCGGGGGGAATAATTTCCATCATACTTCTTTATGCCTTTTTTAAAAAAGGTTTCAGATATTTCTCTACCGCAGGAAGGAGATAATATGTTGGGAAGTTAACATTTTAACAACATAGTTTTGTCTTAAACCACCTTATTTTAATTTACAAAACAGTCTCAGTTTTTTCGCTGACGTGTGCATCAGACTATGCCTTAGTGAAGTGCATCTGATGATGCAAACATCAGACAAAAAGATTAAACGATTTAGCATAGAACAGAATATGATGGTTAAGACCTATAGTGTATGTGTTTGAGTATAAATTATGAAACCATTAATACCACCCTTAAACTCTCAAAACCAATGTTGAATATTCTCAGAAACACTTAAGATGTTGTTTCGGATCTCTTGTTTTTAGATCGATCGAGCTCATTTCTGCTGTCACCATGAGACACAAGTATGGACGTCTGCTGATGGATGCCATGCACTTCTTCGATGATCCGAAACAATGCATCACGATTCCACGGTTCGTCAAGTACTGCCACGTCATTCGTGATATGTCGATGGAACACGCCAACAAGATGGCGCAGCGGGTGGTGCAGCATGGGGTCGCGACGGGATTCGTCAAGTTGAAAAACAATTACGTATATCTGGACTTGGATGGCAACAAGAAACTACACGACGATTATCCTATTGGACGGGTTCATAGAGAGGATGTACGTATATATTGTTAATGCAAAGGAGGGGACTAGAGATACTCTATTCGCGAACTACAGTTGAGCCACTGGGATGCTATTACCCTAACCATAAACGTTACCACACCTCAAGAATTTTTATTCCCATCGATCAACGTAGGAAATAATAAGATAGATTGTAGTATAAGTAGCTTTCGTGTATATCTTACGGTCAATTTTCTGTTCAATCGTAAAAGTATATATTTTTTATTCCGATAGTACGCGATGTTTTTGGAAAAGTACGCTATCCCAAAAGAAAGATGTAATAGCCGTGCGTGCAGATCGAGCTGTCGCACTCTCCCGTTAATCAAATGAAAGTAATTTTCATAAATTCTTAAATATTGTTTAAAACTTTAACTATTGTTTATTTTAAATTGCGTGACTAAGTTATATGTATTTCCTTACTCCTTTTCCCTAGTCTAGTAGGGGTCGGTGATGGAGGATGGTAAGGTGCCTCTCTCTTTAATGTGGCAGGGGAATTATCTCCCCGATGCGGGTGATCTATGAATGAGATGAGGGTGAATGATGACGAGTGAATGTTGTGGTGGAATGAATGGCAGGGGAAAGGGGAGAAAATCTGCCGCGAACACCGCTTCGTCCACCACCGCGAATTCTACTTGGATCGGACAAGGATTGAACCAGCGTCACCAGAGGTAGAAGGCGAGTACTATTTCATAAAACTTTGAAAAAAAATTAAATAGGACTGATTCCAGATTTTTGCAGAATCTTTACAACGCAAAAACAACACTAAAAGATGCTTGTTGGTTTGGCTGTTAATTTTTTGTTGAATACACAAAAACTTTACGCTGAAAAAAAGGAATCATTACACCTCACGCAATAGTACTAGCTTAAACAAAAAAAAAAAAAAAATTGTCCGCTCCAAAACCGGTGAACTAATTTGACATGTTGATCGCGCAAGTCCTGACATGCGAGCGACCACATAGACAGCGTAGCATAAATCACAATCCCCGTCAGCAGGTAAAAGCACCTTGATGCTTTTTTAATTCGAGGTACCCCGAGGCGATAGGTTATCATGTCTAGTCGTGTTCAGTGGTTTCAGCTTCTTCCCCGTGCAACCAACTCCAACCATTCTCCGCTTCGAGCCAGAGGTTAGTCACGCATCTGAAACGAGGGTACCTGATGCGATTATGTCGTGTCGGTAAGCAGGTTATCGGTGGACGCGGAAAACAGTTTACCCGGCTATTTAAACGACCTCTTTACATGGCACGAGAAGTAAGACACATGACTTTCAAACTGATTGCCACGTTAGGTAAAAATGTCAACGCTTTAAGTTCGAAACATATCAACAATGCGAGTCCTTTTACATTCACCTTTCTTCCACGTTTCGATAACTCTGTACGTACAAAAGATATCGATGTAACAGTACCTAGAGTTTTGAGGTTATTTCATATCTAAACGAGTTAGTTCCACAAGATTAATTATTTTCAACTGCACCAAGATGTCAAATATGGTTGAGAGTGCATGAAATTCAATGTGTGACCTCGATATTTTGAAATATTAATTAGATTCAGTAATGTATTTAAATGAAACTTTGGTACTGTGATATCACATAACAGCTGTCGAGAACATAGAATTCGTCTACTCACTACTCAGTTTGTCTTTATTCTTATATTCATATTACAAAATTAGATGCATTTTAGAAAAAAAACGATCAGATCCCAAAATTTGCTGCTCTTCTCAGCAATTATCCTTTCACAATTTCATCTCTAAAACTACGATGTGATTTTTCGCAAATTACGAGACAATAAATCGCTATATCTCATTTCTAAGGGTAAATTCTCGTAAATACTACCTCTTCCACCGCGTGCTACACCAATTGCTAAAAATGAGGAATCATTTATTTTCTGGACAGGAGAAGAATTATTATCTCACATTTCAAGTATGTATTAACTCTCTCATAATTTATTTTCAAATGTGAATTGAGTACGATTACTAGTGATCTACATTTCCTCACAGGTCTCACTACTCGATTCAATAAAGAATGTAGTTAGTTCATAACCTGCATTCTCGGCGACGCTACTCGCAGGTTGATAAACTTCAATAAATTTTACAAAATGTAAATAAAAATAAGTAATCCGAAAAGAGTGAATTATGTTTTATTTCTACGTTTTTTTATGTTTATTTATATTTAAAATTAAATACTATATAACATATGTATATGCCATCTACTGCGTTCACGACTCATTGGACTAGTCGATTTGTATTCTAATCTTAGTATGACCACTGTAAAATATCATGTAGTTGCGACAATAAAGTAAAAATTTGGTGCTCGGCGCACAGTGGCGCCTTCAAGCGGTGAGCGAGTATCACTACGTTTAGGGGAATACACGACCTAGTTGATAAACACATGTTAATCAGTAGTATGATCAAATAGGTCGTGGGTTAATTAAACACGCCGGCGGATACAGACAATCATCACTAGGTGCAAGGCCATCATTGGGAATTTGGTTGGTATGTTGCGACTGTATGATGTTCGACTGTGGTATAACTACGAAATTTCCGCACAGACCCAATAGTTTGACTTATCTTAAAAGAGATTACATTCAACATTAAAAATGATTTTCATGAGGAAACAAAGCTATTAAAGTACCCGTATGCATCTTTTTCTCGTACCTAGCAACAGTCCAGCGCGAGCGAAATGGAATTGGAGCCGTACTTCCATCGGACGCGGAAACGCCGTCGCCACCACGCCTTTCCGCACCACCATCTGGACCGCGCCGCCAGCCTCACTCTGGTTCGCCATCCCCATCGCTCAGAGTCATCGCGAATCTACAAAGACCTCAAGAAGTACTACGAACTGCACGCGTCCAACACCATGTCGGATTTGACGGCACTCAAGGATTCCACGATCCAGACAGCGACCCCTCGTGGAAGGCACTGGAGTGGGCGCGGGAGACGCGAAGATGGGTATTGGAATTCGCCTAGGAATAGGAGACGATAGAACGGGATTGCTATGGAATCATTGGATTTTGAGGATTCTAGGGATATGGCAACAAATGTTCCAAGAGACAGGCGGATCCTAAGAACCGTATTAATAGGAAGCGTTTTAGGTGTTCAATTAGGACGTACATTTTGCAGTCGAGATTTTCATGGAGTTGTAAGCGATTTTTATGGAATTGTAAGAAGTAGTAGGGGAGGAGTATACAAAAAGATGTATATTTATATTTGTGATAAATGCTTTTCTCCAACATTCAAGTACCTTAATTTGTGTGTTTATTGAACTTGATGAAATAAAAGGGATAATCTCAGTGGTGGTGGGTATAACACGAAATATAAGCAATAATGTATTTTAAGTTTTGAAAATTGACTCCTCGACGGCATTTTTTTTAAATTTATTGCAGTATTTTTAAATGGAAAATGTAGAGTGCTATCGAAGATTATCTACATGGGGCTATAGGATATAGGAGGTAGGAGGTGGGTTGTAGAGCTATTGTTAGTGAGCGGGCCGGTTAGCTGGTTTTACCAATAACTTGGCTCACATGGATGTGTTAATAGAAGTAAGAGTTAGTGATACTAGAAGTAGTAGGAGGAGGAAGGAGGGTTGGTTTAATCGTCACAGCTATATATGGACTTAGACATGAAGTGAAAAGTGAAAATTTATGTTAGCCCCGCCGGGATTTGAACCCGTAGCGCCTAGGAGACGAGCAATCACGCTAGTCCCTGAGCCACTGGGTTGGTACAGGCATTCGACACGTCTCTTATGTCTCTTCGTCAGTCACTCGTCTACGATATTCCCAACTCTATTCCAAACTCTCGAGGATCCCGGTAGCGCCAAGATATAGCTTGAATTACTCATCGTTGAGTTACGTGGAGGCAACTGAAGACGCATGCTTGTAGTATCCTCACCAGCAGTTGCGAACTCGCTAAGAGTCATTTCCCAAGAAACAGGTCTTATCAAAAAGGACAATGGAATAAGACATGCATAACGCAATCGCGAATGCCATACGCTATTGCCAACTATAGTGCGTCTCAGTTAAGTTGTTTTTTCACATACATTTATTTCTGTACATTTCATTTAGATATTTTTCTATACATGTTTAGATTTTTTCTATACATATCATTTAAATATTTTTCGATACATATCATTTAGATATTTTTCTATACATATCATTTCCAGTCATGGCAGAATCATTCACATAACCAATTTTAACTTTAATGCCGACTTTGGTTGCTCGAAAGGACTCACAGGAAATTATAAACATGAAACTTAGAAAAAATCTCGCAGTTTGTCCCTTCCAGATTAACTGTGAACTATTTATTCCACAGGAGGCGTGAAAGCGGTGGTTTAGTGGTAGCGTCTTCGCTTCCACGATCCCGCTGAGCGGTAGAGCGTGGGTTCAAACCCTGCTCAGCAGAAGTGGGTGAGGTTTTCAGCAGGGGTTTCCCTCACCTACTCCAGACAAATGTCGGTTGAGTACCATAAGTTCCCTGGACACCCAACATCTCTCCTACCCAATCCCCTTACCAAAGTCCAACGGTTAGGTGGAAAAGCATGGCCTGAACCTCGCCAAAAGACATAAAATAAATAAATGAAAGAAAAATTATCAATTACATATTTGTAATAAAAATAATAATGGTGGTTCATAGTAGTATGTACTGTAAATAGTAGTACCTCAATCAAATGATCACCTTTTTTTTCGTTTGGTGACTAATGCATCAAATACTGATTGTCATATTGAATCATACGAACCAACGATAAATGAGTTATTCATTAGCCATTTGGTCTGTGGTAGCAGATGTAATTATTCATCATCAAACCTTGCTGTATGAGTCCGAAAGAAAAGAAACGAATATGTAGAGTGGAACCAGGTCCCTCGCGAAAACAAATCTTGTAAGGACGGTATATGAATTTGACAACTACAAAATTCATTTGCATCTGAGATACAAGAAAAAATTAAGGCGATATAGTATCCATATTCCTAGACAAGTAAAACAATTTGTAAGCGAACATTTTACAGTATAACTAATGAGTATTACGTGTTGATGTATCCATTTTACATCGAAACAAGCAATATGTTTCAATTTTTTCAAATGAACACATTTTGTTTTCATTTCCTTCACTTAAGCCTTTTTCCCACTTATGTGGGGTCGGCGAAACGGGGATGGATATATGATGCTTCGTTTTCTTTGGATTTTGCTGGGGAATACCCAGGGTGCCGTATGCCCTTCCTGCCGCACCTCCCCTGAAGCGGTGATTATGAATGAAATAGGGGTGAATGATTATGAGTGAATGTTGTGGTGGAATGATAGGCAGGGGAAACGGGAGAACATTTTGTTTTCGTTGATTAAATTTTTTTGAAAAATATTTCTAAAGTATTTTTAGGAGACCAAACATTTTGTAACGTAAACCATGATGTTTTAAATTAAATTCCTGCCAGTATGTTCTCTTTATATTGATAGAATGATAAAGAAACAACAATACCTGACTTCCGTGTAACATTGACAACGAAGCTAGAGCGCAAACAGGCCATGGACGAAGTCGTGCGCGTGCCTACACACTCGTATCGCATCTGAGACAATCTGCATTCTACCACAAGTGATCTCACATTGCAACACTTTTCTCACATAATTATTACTCCCGGAATGCTGGAGGATTCATAAAAATCTGTGGTGTACCCGGCAAGAATTCTCTACTCCGGCTTATCAGCTGATCCTTCAACTAACAAGAATACGAGAAAAAGAAAATATAAAATTCATTTGATGAAATAATACTCTTATACACGTTTCATGGCGAATAAATAAAATAGTGATACATAAAGAAAAAGTGGAAAAAGCTGGTACAGAGACGAAGAATCATAGTTATTTTACTAATTACTACTGCAATATGTTATACTCTTATTCTACATCTTTGCATTTTAGTTTTATTTACACGATTGTCGTGGTGTTTACACTGTTTCCTTCACCATCTCCAGACAAATGTCAGTCCTAACATCTCTCCTTTCCAAGTCCCACACCCAAGTCACAGGTAGAAGAGCAGGTGTTTTAGACAACTTCGTCATAAGACATAAATAAATGAAATAAATAATAATCATCACGGTAGCGGTAAGATTTGAAAAGGTAGTTCTTTTCATGAAAAGTATTCAAATATTTGTAACTGATTTAAATTTTATGGCAATAAATCATGGATAACCTGTCGAAATACAATGAGGGCGCATTCATTGTCAATGGACATGTGTGGTGAGACATACATTGCCAGAAACGATCCTGCTTCTTCATAAATTTGCGTCATTCACGTGAAATGTGGTATGCAATCGAGACTCAGACAATCGCATGCCACACGCAAAACCACTACCAACACGCATGCTCTGTATGACACATACCAAAGAACGCCTACTTTTCCCTTCCATCTCTCCTCTCTACGAGGCGACGTGGTGTTATTCAGTCCCTGATGACTCGACGAGCATCTCTCTACATATTTTTATATTTTATTGTGCTATTTCAGGCATCAGGGATGGGTTCAGCTTCAGACATTCTGTTGACTTGAAAAATGAGAGTTACGTGTTGTTAATAACATTATTTTTCGGATTAACATGTCTAAATATAATAATTCATAGCAGTTATTATGTTTATCACCCATTAAAATAGCTTATATTTGTAGAACGATATTTCGTTAGTCTTGTTAAATTAATGAATGATTACTTTTACTCGTAGTCTTCACACGATTATGAATTTCCAAGATGGGAGTTTCGCAGGTTTTATCTAGTATCTTTGATCACTGACGACTTGGTAATTTCCTTTGAGAGTATAAAGCTTACACAAGCGTTTTAGATCAGACTGAAATACGGTAAATACCTCCCATAACTGTAAATTTTACCCGAAGCTTTAAGATCTGATGATTGTGGCATCCATTGCACTTCTTGTCCAAATCGTCCTTGAACTGTAAAACGAAAACTGAAATCAGGTTTCGAGTTATGGCAACTCACGAACGTAAAAATAAATGAATAGCGTCCTCGGTGATACTTTTTTAAAACTAAAATTTCATTAAGGCAATTAAAAAGATATCATGGTCCAGAAACGATCATGGGCCAGGTCGCGAAGAGCGACTTGATGGGTTTGGTTTCAGGTGGATCCGAAGACATTCTTAATCTCTTGTTAATTATCTTCCCCTTACCACAAAATAAACATAGAATTCAGTTTGAAATGTAGAAGAGTGGGTTCTAGCGAGTATGGGCGGTAAGACATGGAAAAAATTATTCGATATCAAAATACGAAACTCTTTCTTTGTCCATGGTTTCTGAAACCCGCTGAGGAATGTCAACTCACTCAATAGACATTTACGCAGGAAAATTTCACGCAAAAAACAATCTAAAAGGTACTAAACAAAAATGATCAGTTTTGTTTCACCATCAGGTCGAATAATACTTACAACTTCAAGCATCGTCGTCATTTGCGTGTCACAATGATGCGACGCTATTAATGTTGCTCTTACGGCCGGAGAATTTCGTATTTATAATATTCACGTATTATAGTTTGGAGATTAACCGAATTAGTAAAGTGAAGTTCAAGGTGATCTCAAAACTCGCCTACCACGACTCCCCCGGTGAGGGGAAATTGAAGGTGTACATATTTCTCCAAGACTTACGACGAGAAAAAGGCGACGAGCCAGGAATCGAACCCGGGAATTCCATCGTAGGGGTGTTAACCACTGCATGTGGGGATGTGTCTCAGGTCTTCCGAAATAAGAGACCTGGGCGGAAAGCGACGGAGGTTGCGTGTAACGCAAACTGCTGAATCACTGCTGAATAAGGTACCTTCCCATTTGTAGTTCGAATACGTAATATTACCAATTAATCAGTAGCAATTCTTGACCACGGTTGGAATAAGTGTATGATTTTTTCGAGTTTAGATCATAAATTCATCAGATCATCAACAATGGTGATCTGATGAATGAAGAATTTATAACCTAAACTTAAGACATCAAATCCTTTCTACCAATAGAGCTCACTTCATATAGTTCTCAAAAAAAAGACAAAACAATAACAAGACGTTTCCAAGGCTCTCGCTTCCATATGATCCGGTCCCCATGTGCGTTGCACTAGTTAGCATTCGCATGGCCAGTGCGTCCAGCACACGCAGCACCCGAGGGATCTATGCAGCTGCGTGTGCGATTCAACACGTCCTGCTCCCGCTATACGCATATCCTTGTCGGTTATGCGTAGAACAAAGACATCGTCAAGGAAGACATGTACATCGCTGTCTTCTTGTGAGCACCGTTTTCAGTCGCACACAAGGCTTGCCTTCATTTGAGGTTTTAAATCCTTCGCTGGTGACCTAATCTTTCTATTAGTTTGTCGCACTTGTACCCAAGTGACTTTTCTACTCAGTGACATTTGTACCTAACTACCTCCGCAGAGGGTCATGCAGTGGCAATGTGAATGGAAGATAGCAGAGTACAGGAATTACCGAAAATTAGAGATCCTAATAAATTTTCAGACCCTCGTTTTCTAAATATTTTGAAATGTACGAATCGTGATATACGTTAAAAATAGATTAAGGTAATTTGATTTTTCTTTACTTAAAAACCACCATTATCTCTTGATTCAAAGAAAACTATTATTCAAAATTACTTCATCCATTTAACATTCCAATTTGTATTTGTAGAAATTAACCAATATCATTGTTTAATACCAATGTACAGATTCTCGACAAGACAATCGTCCCTAGCGATATTTCTTAAGATATTTGCTCCTAATTCTTCCACTCCCTTCAATTTTATCATCCCAGGTTCAGTCTCCTCCCAATTATTTTTATTCCTTCAATACATCCAACTTTCTCTTCCTTACTATCTTCTTCTCATCTCGTCTGGAGACAGCTGCGTATGTACTCCCGCGCGCCCCATTTTAAACAGACGTCTCTCCCGGAATAGATCGCGCGATATGCAGAAAAAACCCAAGCAGTGGAACAACTGCGCGTCGGATCTGCGACATCGAAGCGACAAAGGAACTGCCACATGTCCTGAACAGCTGCAGAGGACCATCTTGACGAACGTCTCCTCAGAGTTGGCGCGGAAACAAAAGAGCGCTTTCTAACAGTGATACCAATATTCACAAATACTTTAGATTTTAAATTCAACCAACTTGAAGAATGACGAATACATATTATTGGTTGTACAGGTTAAGACTTGGCAGAAAGAAATTTACCAAAGCAGAATTTCATTCAACATTCCGGAATCCCAACACTTTCATATATTATTAATATTTTATACATTTTTCTCTGAACTTCTTATTATCATCATCACTGTTTCGTAAGAATGGTATTCACATCACATCTCTAAAAGTATTATTGTTATTTTTTCTACTGGTTTGTGTCAATACAGAATCAAATTTGACTTTGAATTGTGTATTTGAAATGAAATGGAAGATAAAAATTACTTTTCGAGATTTTATCGTAAAACGTTTATAACCTTATCCTTCTTGAATCGTATGAAACATCAAATCAAAATTATATCAAACATCCACAAAAACACCTTTCTTTAAACCATGTAAAATAAAATATGAATTGGTCGAGAAAGGATACGTCCAACAGTAAAAAAACATGAAGTTGATTGCATTTATGACATTTATTTTTCAGGAACTAATTTGCACATTCCATGAGAAAAATAAAATAATAGTGAAGCAGTCCAGGTGAGAGGAATGGAATCAGGACTATAGTGTCTCCTGTAAAACTTGGTTATAGTTCATCTTACGACACTCCCTTGTTGCACCTCTGCACTGTCACATCATGCTCTTAAGACCTTTAACAGTGCAGAAATAATAATAATAATAATAAACATTTCTTCAAAAAACAGTTAAAGCAAATACGACAACATGTGGGACAATACACTAATTTACTCTCCAGAAGCAAACAAGGGATCTTCTCATCATCCGATCAACGTAGACGAGGCTTTATCATTCACCAAAGCATAATAATGTTACGAACCCAGTAAAATAGTGAATGTTGTTAGCAACTTGTTATATTATCTACAAAATGTTTATACAAACTTGTTTATACAAACAAAAAAGTGGATTCGTTTTCAATCCGAAAAGTTGATCGAAAGCGTTCCGATCAAGGACTAACGCTGAAGCTGTACATCACAGTCCAGTGGCCGAGTGTTTCGGTCCGGTTTCGTTCCGCAACAGCGCGTCGATGCCACAATAAAACACAAGAGGTGACACGTGAAGAAACAATCTGGGCGCGAGTGCATTCCGGCATTTAGCTGATAATCCTCGAACATTTGTGGGGCGAGTGGATCGCCAACAGAAATATACTACCCGTGTAACCAGCTTCTGATAACTCTGCTCAGACTCTTAATGACTTTCGCGCCCACGTCCCGTTTATCTCGAAGAGATCACCAGGAAGAACAATATATAACACTACATAGAGAGATCACGTAACACGCAAGGAGACCAAGATACATTGCACATAAAGATGAAAGAGAACTCATTTAACGTACAAAATGATTTGTTGTATGATATTATTTTTACATACCAAATTTTATATACATATTAGTATATACAATAAATTTCAAGCCTGTATAGTCAAGTAGTTCAGAAAATAATTTTTTTTAAATTTGAAAATTAATTAAAAAGACCTCACACAATGATCTTTTGTTACACCTTTATAAAACTAACTTTCAAGAAACATACAAAACAATTTAACTTCTATACAGTTAATAAAAAATTCAGACAACTGAAGGAATAACTCCGAAAGGTTTAACCCACGAATGAAATTCTTTATACCACGCCAAAAGACGACGACAATTTTGTAGTAGAGAAAATAGTTGAACGGTAAACACTTTAAACAAAATATTAGTTGACTAACTTAAAAGGAATATTCAAAGAAATCTCAAAAGTTATTAGTAAATTCCCCTATAAAAAGTCTTACCCATTAAAAAAGTCTCATTTAGAGAAGAAAAACAAGATTTTTGAAGTATTCTTGATTACCTTGTATAACTTGAGCTTGACATAATTAGGGAATGGAGACTGGAAAATTAAATTAATCTCCTTTCAGTCCCGAATCATAGTCTATTACAGATAGTAGGGATAAGAAATTCACACTTAACAAATACCATAAGGAAACCCAGCACAAAAACAAAGAAATATTTAAAAGTTAGTGGGGATTCTTAGTGAAAACTAAATAGCGTTATATATCAGAATACTACTGAAATATCTATTCTGTCAGAGATAACTAGGAACACATGCGAAAGCTTATAAGAACACGAATAAACAAAGCATAAACTAATTGGGAACACCGCACTCATCATTTTTCACACGCTCCATCATACTCGGTTAGTGTTTTCGCCGCCGCAGGTGCCGTGCAGGTGACGTCTCCTCGCTGATGGATGACCCGCAAATAGGCGTCATGGGAGAGTACTCCGTCCCCAATTTCGGTTTCCGCTCGGAGAGGGGGAAAGGAGCAAGGTCAAGTAGCATTCCCTCATTCATTAGCAGAAGCAGGGCACGGAATAGAAGAGGTGTCGAGTTGTTAAGGTTGTACTAGCGTTAAGTCACCGAAATATCTGAAATCGGCATAAATTAACAGAGGAACATGTACTTACTGAGATTTCGAATTGAAATAAAAAACATATCACCGTGTATTTAAATGAAATAATTGCAATTATAATTAGTAGTGTTATGTATGTCTTATGAGGGACACGAACTTTCAAAATAAGACTAACTTTTAAATCATGAAAGTGATGAAAGTGTACTTGTATTTGTTACTATACTTCTACCTGCTCTTGTGCATTTCAAACGAATCAAGCGAGAACCTGAATAGTGTTTGTACTAACTTAGAGAAACAAATTAAATCATGCCCAATATTATTCATATTAAGTTTTACAATAATTAGAATAAAAATAAAGAAAAAAAAAATTATGCATCTCAGTGATTTGACTAACCTCGAGGGCAGCTCCCACCTTAAACAATAATTTGAAAACGAATTATCTTAAGTCGTAAGGATTCATTGTAATGAGACACTACAGAAATAAGACGCTTAACTAATTATTAAAAAAATTCTGCAACTGTTTTCTTGTTAAAAATAATAAACATCATTAGTGTGTACGAGATGGTATTATCCATAATTCAGCAACGAAGACAACACAAAAGGTAAAGTAGAATAAGCGGGATGCGCCAAGATGTAGAACGAGCTACAAATTTTTAACCATCTGTTATTTCTGAACTTTAAGAAACAGACTTTATTAGAGTGTTTTATTTGTATTTTTTTGTTTTTTTTAAAATTATTTTTCTTGCGTTTATTACTATGTGTCTATTACTGCCGTCAGTTGAGAGCATGAAACATCGACGCCATCGAGCATCTTCAAATCGACATCGGATTCCAATGTAGCAAAAGCAAAATGCACAGAAATATGCGACACTATTACATTTTTATACTTCTACTCCACTGTGACGTTCGACTTCACAGTATTTCGAATAAATGATTCAAAAGTGTGTTCACGGTAAAGAATAAATCTAAGCGTTAAAATAGCTCATGTGTCATCTCATTTCATACGAAGGAAATGCGACGTTCAGGAAAATGAATAAGTGGTGTCGTACTACATTTCATGTCAAGTGATGCGTTTAATGTACAAAAATAGCTCGTCTGTCCGCCGGGGAAATCGGGATCCAAAGGAAGGAGAATTACACAGTCCGCATCGCGCCTAATGGAGAGATACACAGTAATCGCATTCCTCTTTGTAGTTTCCGCTCGGGAAGAAATGAACGCAAACGGTAAAACCTGTTGATAAATATGCTAATCCAACAAATGCGTTGAATATGACGCCGCTCCGTAACAAGCTCGATGAAAATCTGATTTTAGCCTTGCATGGTCCTGTAATCCTATTACACACTTCTTTGCCTGAAACCTGTTACTACAATCTTATTGGCGCGTACGGGAAATCTAGTTTCCTTTGTTGTCATATATTCCATTCTCCATTGAATTTTAGGGATGAACAAGAGATGCTGGCTTCACTCCGCTGAATATGTGAAATTGTTCCACTCCGCTGAAATTGTTCCATGCTTTTCAAAAAACATTCACAATATATTTTTTTTAAAATTTCAAATCCATGTTCTCTCTAAATTTTTTTGAACTCTAAATGGTACATTAATCAATAAATACAAATCTCCATCTTTTTGAGCTTTCATTACTTTCATATACATGAACATGTTCATGTAATAGTCTACGAGAACTATTACATGATAGTTTCAAAAAACTGAAC
Source organism: Laupala kohalensis (assembly GCA_002313205.1). NCBI lineage: Eukaryota > Metazoa > Arthropoda > Insecta > Orthoptera > Trigonidiidae > Laupala > Laupala kohalensis. The sequence continues at coordinate 420,438 of NNCF01126115.1, forward strand.
GAATTAAGTAGTTTTGAATTTTTATATTTTTTCGTACACCAATTAAAAAAATAGCAAAACATTAAATTCGTTATATTTAATTATTATTATATCTCGATTCAAAATTGTATTATATCTTATTTGCTCTTCTCTATATTATTTTCACAGCCAGTACATTTTCCCCATTCTAATCCGGATTTGATCCAGATATTCTCCAATTTTCTTTTTTTCAGGGACTTCGATCGAGTTGACCCTTACTTCCGGAGAGTAAAATATATTATTATACTCAATGTATTCATAAGCATTTTTAAACAGCGTTCAGGGAAATACATTTTGATAAGTAAATTTCTTTTGGTTGACCTCAATACACTTCCATCCATACCCAATACCACACTTGTTGACCACATCCTTCGTAAAATAGATTCATGCAGTACCACTTAATTAGACATCCATTATACAAATAATTCAGAAAACAATCATCACACTAATCAAGAAAAGTGAATCATCATTTCATACATGTGAACACGTACTTAATTAAATTTCTTATTATACACCTCATTCAATGGCGGATGTAGATAACAGTCGAAGGGGACTAACTGGGGAGGGGAGGAGAAAATCTGGGAAGCATTTCCGTTTGAAAATCATGGTTTTACAACACAAATTTTATAAATATTATCTTTTAAATACAATACATCAAATCATCAAATAGAGAATTAACAATATCAAATAGTAAAAAAAATAATTAATTGTTTAAAGTGGCAAAGTATGCCTTTATCTTTTCAGAGTTCAGGTCCAACTGGGGGGTCCTTAGCCCCACCCACCCCTATAGATAAGCCACTGACCTCGCGTCAGTAAGTTATATAATATAAACAGAATGCTTTTCAACTTTTTTGTAAATTTGGATCAGGTGAAAATTGCGACCTATGAGGTGTCATGTTTAGTTCAGTTAACATTTTATCTTATCTAGGAATTTTTGCTGAAATTTTGGAATCCACCTCTGCCTTAGGGCCGGAATTGATGGTATGGTCCCTTGTTTACTTCCGGAGAGTAAAATTAGTTTGTTGTCGTCCACGTGGTCATACGCAGTTTGTACTGTCTTTTTACAATAAATTTATTATTATTATTATTATTTATTAGTCTGCTGTTTACAGAAATTTACCAAAATTTGCGTCATTCGTTTTCGTTTTTTCTTTTGGAGTTTGTCACAGTTGTGAATTGTTTCCTTGACAGAGTGATTTCTCACAGTTGTGTGTATTTCGTAAATTATAGTAGTCACTTGGACTGAAGAAGCACAGCGCTTAACAACGCCCACCGTCGCAAGGCTGACGTACGCAAGCGTCAGAGCGAGTGGAGCACTCACGCACCCCTTACGTGCGTCCATTGAGAAACCCACGTAGCAACGTCCGTCTCCCACGCAACAAGTCACGACGCGTCGCGACGGCGTGCGTCCCACGTGAGTCACGCCCACGGAAGTAACACACGCCACGGGCCACAACCACCTAAATCCGTCGGAAGCTTACCTAATGGTCGCTCTTCGGTTAGCATACAATCACATGGGTGATGTCGGTTGCGACAGCGGGGATGGTGCGGTACAGTGGGAAAGAACGTCATTTCTTGAAGGATAAAATCAATTAAGGCAGAATAAGCGACCTGGTGACTGTTTTTGAAAGTTCCGAACTTATCATTTTAATAAAAAGTAAATTATTATCCAACAACACGCCAAATAAATTTTGTACCCCGTGGGACTAATATTCGAATAAAACCATCTTATGAATAATAAAACAGGTTCTTAGGAATAAAGAATCTGAAGGACAGCAGTGTTTAATAAATTACCAACGTAATTCCTATTAAAATTTATACAAAAAATTATACTTGTCACGTGTTCAATGTAGAAACAAGCAGTCCGTGATTTGTCTCGTCTTCTCTGGCAATTAAGGAAGTTATTCAACGGAAACATTGGCAAAAGTAGAGAACTGTAGCAAAACGAATTCACAGTTTTAGTATCAGTTTTTAATTTAAACAGCATAATTATTAACACGTAGATTTTGATACGCGATAACTAATAATTTTAATGTGAACAGAATAGGTAACATTACTGAATGTTGAACTTTCATTTACAAGAACGTTGAAAAAAAAAAGTTAAGTCCATTAAAAAAAAAGTTAAAAGTTAAGTCCGTCTTGTACTTTCTCACGCCATTGCTGTAGTACTTTTTAAATAACTTATAACATTTATTAAAAACTATTTTCTTGCATGATTGTGTTGTCTTATGGCTCATTAATTTATATTTATGTGTACTCAACTTTGGCACGGTTGTGTACATAAATTCTGTAGCCCCATCCTGGCCCGTGTTTTTCTCCGTTTTTCCTTCGGGTAGAGGCGGATTACTTATACAGGTTCTCTAGGCTTTGTCTAGGGGCGTGTTTATTGTAACAATAAATCGTGAATTTAGTGTTTTTTCAATTCTTATGATTTTAAAACACTATACTCAGAATAATAATTTGTACATGTAAATTTTTTGCGTTAATTTACAAACATATTGATATTCTATTAGAATTATAACTCGTAGCTAACTTTTCATCTTAACTAGGAATTTTTGCTGAAATTTTTGAATCGGCCTCTGCCTTACGACCTTTGATCGGAATTGATGGGATGGTCCCTTGCTTGCTTCCGGAGAGTAAATTAGTTTATTGTCCTCCACGTGGTCATACGCAGTTTGTACTGTTTTTTTGACAATAAATTTATTATTATGATGATGTAAATAATTATTCTCCTTTTCCATTTAAATGTCATTAATTTGATATTAGAGATAAAACCTTTCCAGATTAGAGTGAGCTTTCTTGCATTAAATTGATACTCATCCCAAGGCTTACCGTTTCCGAGAGTAGTTATAGTTAGTGGGCAAGTGATTGAACAATTCGAGCAGTGATGGCCGAATTGTCGTTGAGTGGTAGTAGTGGGATTGAGGGTTGCTTCATCGGATGCAGGGGCGGGAATGTCCGTAGCGGAGTTCGAACGCGTCACCACGAAGACATCTGCTTTGTGACCAGTCAATGCCCTGAATGACGCAAACAGGTAAAAGTTCCTACGACAACATGTTGTCACTTGAGACTCGTCCACAGAACTCGGAAAATGTTTCCGACTTCCTTGGTGATGGTCTGGTGACGGAAAAATGAAATTATCCGTTACTCGTATTTTTTCCGCGTTGCACTGATCTAGGTCTATTTGGAAACACCTAAGCTCAGAGTCTTCTTTCTCCACATTTTTCTGGAGAATTTTTAGTAGCATTCATTGGGGGGTAGTTTATTACAATATCATCCTCACCACATAATGATAATAATGAAAAGTAAATACTTGTAATGTTATCTGTCATAACAATTACTTGGGATTGATATTCTTGATTTTAGGCCAACAAATAAATAACAACTTTGCTTCGCTAACGTTTCGGCTATTCATCATCAGGTCTATACAATAAAACATGGATACATACAATGAGCATACATTCTATATCTTAATTTCATCAACTCCAACAAATCAATTACATACCTCAATGAATAAGAATAAGAAAAATTATATATTAGTTATACATATTTTTAAAAAAAACAATCAACACTTGTATTCGAACAAGTTACATCGCGAATATTTGAGACCACGGTCTTCTGGACTTAATTAGAAAATATATAAAGAGTTCGAATTTCTTTGACGATAACAATACTTCTCATTTACATTATGAATCAAATAGTTACTAAAAACAATCCCTTTAAAGAAACTTTTGTTTATAGTATTAGAACTAATAAGTACTTGAGCAAATCACTCGACAAATTTTAACAAAGAAAGAATCAGCATCACACTCGATAAGGCATCACTTTTGAGTCGAGGATATGACTACCATCAACGTCATTTGCTCCCAAGGATAGGTTTTCCTCGGCATCACCCGTGACGTAAGATTCTCGTAATAAATAATGAAATACGAAACTAGAATCCTATTTTCCAGAACGAAGGGGTTCTCGTGGTCCGTGGTATCTTCGGCACGTGTGTACTTCCGTTCGTCACGGATTAAGTCGTTTCACCAACTAACATCCAGAGAGAAAGAATATGACCCCCAATGTGTCGTGTTGGTAGTTTCCGGCCCAACAAACGTCTAGTTTTTTGTTCAAAATTCCACACACAAACTATTCCGTTGTTAAAGGATGAAATGATGATCTTGATGGGTTTAAATTGGAACAATGTCCCACCAGTTTTTAGACCATGCATAAGGTATATTATTAACAATTTGCAGAAGATTTTTCAAAAATATAACGACTGTTGTCCATATTTTGTAATGCCTTCTTCATCTAGTAACTTGGTTGCTTTGTATCGATTTTACTCGGAACTCCCATTTAGCAGCCGTTTCAATATAAACATGACATTGCAAAATACGGAATAAATTATTATACAGTATTAAATAAGATGTTTATTTTGTTCAAAACACCACTGAGGCTACTGCCTTAGTATTTCTTATTTGTCGACTTTACCAGATGTCACTTGGTCACCAATTTGCTATTCGGCCTCGGCCTTTTTTTATATTTTTTTTATTTTTTACAAGTTTGTAGTGGGATATTCTTAACTTTTCTCCATTCTTGTGAACTAGTCAATAGATTTTGATGAGTAAACAAATTGACTAAAGATTTATCTGTATTGAATCAAAATGATTATAATACAGAATACAATAGTGAATACGAAGGGTGAAAGGGGTATATATTACTGATTACTTTTAATTATTGAAATACATAGTTGTAGCGGATATTAACATCTTGTTTTGATTTCCAAAGTTCATGGAATGATTATCAACATATTGTTTTTACGCAAAAATTCACTTTTGGTCACACTGTGCGTCGATAGGAGGAGTATAACCATTGACAACCGCTGAGACAATTGGTCAAAGGAAACCGCGAATCGCGAAGGACGGAGGAAATGAGTGGTTCAAACGGAAGGAAACGACGCCTCGCATCAATTTGCTTAATTAACCCATTTACACGACAAGAAAAACCACGACGTGGTTTCCAGAAAATGATACATGAAAGAATTTCTGAAGAACAGGCTAACCTAAATAAACGACATAATGGAAGCACAACGACATATTGCTTAAACATTTTCCATTCGCTCTAAAAACTCTGCATTATTTTTAAGCCATTTAATGAACAAAATATTCTTGAACGATAAAATGTTTGACAATATAATAAAAAGGTAAATTTATTTTAATTAAACATTTTACTTAAACATTCAGAAACAAATATTTCAAAACTAAAAACTGGCGATTTCTGAGCGTAGTTATTAGGAGATAGAAAATCCTAAGTCAAGCTTTTAAAGATAAAAATAATTTCATAAGATTACTCGTATAGCAAAGACCGTTCATTTATTTTATTATGGAAATTACACAAATTGGTTCAACTTATATGAATCAATTTTACAATGAAATAAAAAATACGAAACAACATGAAGCACATTGAAGTATGTACGTGACCACCTTATCTTTCTCCTTTCCATATCAGCATCTGAAATCCAGACACGTAGAAACTATCTCCTCGTGTGATAAGATAAAGTGTAACAGTACGTTGGTTCACCCCCAGATGATCGTCTCCCAGACAATAGAGTAAACTATAAAACAAAAATAAAGTGATTAGAATTATCGTACGATAGGTTTTTCCAGGTTGAAATGGCCTCCAACATCGCTGTGCAGAGTAGAGAGCCTTCAGATTCCCAAAGCCATCGCTCATACCGTTCATATTCGACAACCGTTCAAGGACATGATCTTGACTTATGAATTTCGACGAGATAAGTATAAATTTAGAGAAAAGTTTACGTAGAGCAATGGTAATGAATCTGCATCTCTCATAAGTTGTCGACTACGTTTACAAAAGTCATAATTGCTTCTTGAGCACAATACTACCTACTGAAAGAGATTGGACAATCTGATTGGTCAAGGGAACAAGGCACTGTGACGATTAGGGGGAGGCGAGAGGGTAGGCCTCCCCACCCCCGGCACTTCTTAAGGAAAAATTGGAAGCATTTCATTTATAATTAGAATTTATAAAGAAAATGTATACAAACTCCAGTGATCTTTCCTTTGATTTTTTAGTTATTATATCCACAAAATATCAGGTTTCGCGGCTACGTGAATTGTACAGCGCGACATCTAATAGTGAAAAATCAGGCTACAACGTGTAGTATGTGATATGACAAAAGGGAGCAGGGGTAACAGCAGTTACATTTTTGCCCCTTTACACTCCACACAGTGTTTTTGTTCTCCATAATTTTCCCCACGTCCGTCAATGAAAGAGATAAACAGATTCAGAAGATGGTAAATCGATAATCCAAAGACTGAGATGGGACTCGATGAAAGATCGTAGGAGAGGGACTCGATGAAGGATCGTAGGAGAGGGACTCGATGAAGGATCGTAGGAGAGGGACTCGATGAATACTATTGTGAAGTTAATGAAAGAAATTTATCGCTCACTAGTATGTCTACTTCAGTACAATCATGACTTTATTATATAGGAGTTGATTTCATACAGCGTAATACCGTATATCATTTATAGTCTTCTTGTCGAGGATTCAGGATGGATGCGAATATTGCTCGCGTTAGTAATTTATCACACCAATAAATTCTTTTTCTCGCGCAATCGTGTGGAAACAATCCATTTATCATTATAAAACTAAATGCCGAGCAGACAAGATTGAAGGCCTCGTTATCTTTATGTTGAAAGCTGTATAATTATTGTCATAGCTTTCCAGTTCGAACGTAGAGTACGAAAATCCATCGAAAATGTTGAATGACTGAAACGACTTTTATAGTCATTTTAAAAAAATATTCGTAAGACAGAAGAAAAATACAAGTTACTTGTAAACGTGTAGATAATAGTTCAAACTTTATCGTCAAAAAAGCAGTTGCAAACTACGTATGACCACGTGAGGGGCAATAAACTAAGTTACTCTCCGGAGACAAGCAAGGGACCATCCCATCGATACCGATCAAGGGCCCGTGGGCAGTGGCGGATTTAATATTTTCAAAAGAAATTATTTAATAAATATCTAATGTTATCCTTTTATTATTCAAAATAAATTGTAGATATTAGTGCAGTAAAAATTCGAGATAATAAAACAAAAGGATTAATGACATTCCCGCCCAAGGAAAATCCGCCACTACCCGGAGGAAAACGGGAGGAAAACCCGGACCGGGATGGGGCTACAGAGATAAATGTACACAACCGTGCCAAGGTTGCGTACAGTTAGAAATAAACTATTAATAAACAAAGGGAGCAAAATCAACATGCATGAAAAAGGAATATTTCATTACGTATAACAAAGTATTAATGTATGTAATTTATACTATTAATAATATTACACCCGAAAAACAAAACATTATTGACTGTTGTGTACAAAGATAAGAGCGTACTCATGAACAAAGCACACGCACCGAGAAAGATAAAATTTCTTCTAGAACAAAATACTCTCGTCAACACCCTATCCCCCATAACTTATTCTTCCTGGCAACAAGTTAGCTCAGCATCACCGAGTAAGAACGGGGAAGAATTAGCGTAGAGAAAATGAGTCACTATTCATGAACTCTAAAAGAGCGACGATGCATCACGCGACCGTAGATCACGAGTCCGACTCTTCGACGACGCTCGGCAGAAAGTCCCGTGACACACTTGCTCTCGAGCGTGGCTGCGTGCCAGGTGGGGTCTGTGAGTTGAGATGGCACAAGCAGCAAAAGTTGTTGTGGCGCGCATCAATGGCTGGGTGCGAAAGTGGTGAATAAGGGAGTGGAAAACACACACCTCAAAAAGCGGAACGTATCTTACGAAAACTAATATTACGAAATTTAGAAATTGAAACAGCAATAAAAAAGTACTAAGGATAAGCAAACGATGATTAAAAACAATGAGAACTATGTTAGTCTTAAACCTCCGAAATTAACATCTCAACTTTCGCATTTTTATTCATACAAATTATGGCATTATGAACTGTAAGAATAATGAAAAATAGAAGAGTACAGTAAATTTAATCCAATATACAGAGAGAAATAATTCAAAATATTCCATACATTTTTATAGCATTTTAATTCTGCAAGGCTTCATTAATCAAGATGATTAAGTTAATAATGATAAAAATAAATAACATCCCAATTAATTCAAAATAATATACCCTAGAACTAAAATTATCGGGATCATTTGAGATCGGATCCGATCCGGATAACAAATATCCGGATAATTGGATTACTTCCAAAACAAATATTTTAAAGGCAAAATAACTAACAATATACAGATCAAAAAATAATTTGAATGACATAATAGGTAAATAGTGGTTAAAATTTGTTCAGTACAATAAAAAAAACTTACAATGGTTTAGTGCAGAGTAATTAAAAATAAAACTATTTTTCTGACACAGATCCGGATAATTAGGGATCTGGCAGATTGGAGTTCGGATAATTAGAGTTTTATAATACTTCATAGGCAATACGTTACGAAAATAGAGGGGAGTCTTATTACACGCCACCCCGAAGCAAAACCCTCCCCTGTTCGTCACTGGCGCTTCGGAAGCAGTTGACGGAAGGACGAAGCGGTGGATGGCGGTCGCAGCAGGAGCCAGCAGGGGGTCTCCTCGTGTCAGCTGCCAGGGCACCGGATGCGTGAGCTGCGCCTCGGCACGCCTCAGCACGCGTGATTCACACCCGGCACACGATGACACGTCACCGCGTCGCGCAACGGCCAGTGAGACGACCTCCGACGGGTGGCGAACGAGATGCGACGAGTGTTTATCTCCACAAGACGAAATGTACACCACACGCCGCCAATAACAATCGCAATTTTTTTTCATTTATATGGTTGGTGACGTATGTTTTTCAAGTTGAAATCACAATTATTACATGTTACTCTGTATATTTATGCCTTTAGAACGGAAGCTGGTGATATACAGAGACTGAGTCTACTAACTTGGTGTGGAGTATATCGACGTACATCCACTAAGGCATTGTTGGTGATTATGGGAATTTAGAGATTTTTACCAGTGAATTTAGAGATCGACAGGCGTATTTTGCGAGAAAAAGAGAGACAATAACCATAGACATGGATGAAATGAAAGGGGAAAATAGAGGATGGAAGAAGCGTATTGACATGAAGTTGTGGCAGTGTTGGAAAATAAGGTGGAAGGTAGCACATGGGAGAAAATTGTACAAATATATCCCAGATGAACTAGAAAATGGTTCATTCCGCATAAAAGTACAATAGAAATATTAACGGGGCATGCAGATATAAAAACACACTGGTGTAAGAGAAACATGAGAGATGATAAAGGGTGAATGTGCGGCATGGATGATCAAACAATCGAACATATTGTTTTCGAGTGCGACAACAAGCGAAGAAAGACGTGAATGGGTTAAAGAGACTTAAGAAGTATTTGAGTTGTTTGAAGAATATGTAGAACAGATGTCAATTCTGAATGCAATTAAAAAAAGTTACAATATTGTTCACCTCCTCGAGGTGACGGTAACTCCCTTCAATTCGCGGCGCAATGTGAATTGAAGACCACAAGATAGAGATGAAGCAGAAGTGAAGAAAGAGTATACAGATAGAAAAGAACATTGTGTAGAATAAAGATTGTAAGCCCTGGTAATGGCCTGGTGGCTGAGGTACCCCTCTTGTCCAAAGGTCACTACTCAAGGTCATGCGCCTAGATGAAGTACGTAGAAGAGTATCAAGTATTAGTGAGGCCTTTGTATCAAGTGCCATGACCCCTCATCACGCACCTTGCTCGATGGGGGGAGTTAGGGGGAAGTTAAAATAATGATATGATAATGAAAAATGAAAAAAGTAACATCATTTACGTCAATTTTTAAAATCTAATATGGTTACATATTCCACACGACCTTTCGATATTGTGAACATTTTATGAACATGGAGTTTCAACTGTTATTTGGACCTGTTGTTTTGTGTCTGTATATAACATTTATAACACCTGAAGAAGAACGAAAACCGGCTTGACACATCGTGTTAATTAAAAGTTGACAATACATATTGTGTTGATAAGTCCTACAAAGGTCGTTTGAAATATTTAACGATATTGACATGAAAATAATTTATCCGTAAAAAATCATACCTACTCTTATTAGTTAATTCATGTAAATTGTTAATAACATTCATATAATTTTGCGTTTTTTATTAGTAGTCAGATGACTGAAGGAGGCGAAAAATAATTAGCTTTTCTACCTCCACTGGCTTCCTATCGTTTACGCAGTTATTTAATGCTTCTTACAAATACATCTTTGTCCAACTTGAAATTTTTCTTTGCGAAATACATTAAATGACATAAACATTTCCCTACACTTTGTAGGAGTTATACATTCAAACTTAAACAATTGATGAGTTTATAATTTGAAATCCATACTTTTCGTTACCTTTGGTTCTCTCATTATAACAATTAATACGTTCAAATAAGATGTCTTATAAGCTCTTAGATTTCTATACAAAGGAGACAAACATTTCTATCAAAATTTGCATCTGATGGCAATATGGTCAATAAAAGGCATGTTTTATTGTCCAATATTTAATAAACACAAATAATTACAATGAGTACTTCACGAGACACATTTCCATTGAAACGTCCATGACATTAATCTACGAATTCATCTCTTGTCGTAAAGATAATTCAAAAAGTCAAAACACAGTTCCTTTTTTATTTTGTTATTTTAAATATATTAAGTACACATGGATATTTATTTAACAATCAAATACAAAACCTGAACAAGTTAGACCATTCTACTTTTCTAATTTCGTTTGTTAGATGTAACTGGTTCTTCATAACATTTTCTTTTCGCGCCGAGTTTGTTTGGACATCTGTCGCATTGTTTGGAGTCTTTCTTCCGCTCGAAGTGTTTGTATTGACGTCCACTTCTGCACGCGCGTTTCTCTCCGCGACTGGGGTTTCGTTTGGCAGAGTTGCCAAGATAGAACACTGCTCAAAAACTATGAATAAACAGAACGTATTGTAGAGAAGAGGAAGTTTGTCTTAGTTAAAATGAGCGTCTGGTGTCAATGATTCATTAAATAGCGGTGGAATTAATATTCGCATATGGTGTAAACGTGTTATTAGTTATAAAAATGTCACGAGTTCTTGTGATACGTCAATAAGATGGAAACGCAATAAAGCGACTTCACTTCAAGAAACTATAACTAGAATAATTCAGAGATCGAGAGGAGAAAACATTACGTCATGGTTATTAACAATTAAAGCCACAAGCGAAAAATAGTGTATAACAGCTCAAGCTTGTTGGTATCAAATTACAAGTAACTAAGTACAATATCGAAGAATTTAGAGATAATTCTCTGTAACGGACACACTTGCGATAAAATTTGTCCGCTATTGACAATAAAATATGAAAGTAACAATGTAGATCGTAACATTACGGGGAGTGAAAAGTGTCTGCTATTGTCCTCTATGGGAGCAGTATAAATATTTTCATGTAAGCTATTATTATACACTGTAGTTGCTTCGATCGAAAGAGGATTGAGAGGAGGCACCTGCGTTCCAAGATCAAGGGAGTTACTCATTAAAATAAGTATATGTCCAAGGAGCATGTTGAACTATTAAACAAATATACCTTACAGTGTCTCACATTCAATTAAAACACTGAAAGGCAGGTGAAATCCTTCCTACTACAAACCAACAATTCTCCAATATTTTCACGACAGAGTTATCACGCCGAGAGAAGCTTTTCGCGTGGTGCACGCGTCCCCGCAGGCCACAGCCTGCCCGTCCTCTGTCCGAACGCACGGTCTGTTTTCTTCCAAAATAACCAATGGTATGAATGGAGAGGCCGTCGCCCCGGGCGCAGAGTTTACGCAGAGGCAGCTGGCGCATTCCCTCCGCCCTGCTACGCTAGCCGACGGAGCTCTTCAAGGCCACCGCAAGGGCGCGGGCACCGTTCACGGAAAATGTAGTGCAGCGGATGGGAATGGAAGTTACGAGATAGATCAGTTTGTAATACTCGATTCCGAGAATTTTTTTCTTCTAAATATTCATGTTTTGTAATATTTTTGTAGTATCAGATTGTTAGTTCTTACCCGGTCTCTCAGAAGCGTTGCCTGTCGCGGGAGGTCATTTTAAGACAAAGGAGGTTAAATAAATAAACAAATACCTGATTTTTTTACTGCTCTTATGAATTCTGTAATTTGTAAAAATAATGCGGATGATGGAACAATCTGTTGCCTCAGAAATACATTATATGATTGTTTGTTTTTTCTTCTTTGAACAGTTTAATCCAATGTTACACAATGTACAAAAAGTTAATACATTTTCACTTTATTTTTCTCTTCTTTAAGTGTTCGCGTGAATTCGTGTTCAGGGTTGTAAATGATCTGAAAAGTGGAGATTCAATCGATATTCGTAGTTAATTGGGGGATGGGACACACAATCAGTTTTTTTCCTAAGAAAACAACACCTCAATACAAACGCTAAATTTATTTAAGTGGATCCTTGTGTCGGTGGACAAATTATTCGCTTGATACGAGAACACGTAACAGAAACACATCCGACGTTGGCTCGGAGGAAATTCGAGGAAGCTCTCCAGAAGATCCGAACACAACGGCTCTCCCATGAATAATCCATCACGAGGACAACCGTGACAAAAGGACTCCGCAGGAGACGTCGTCGGTCAGACCTACACACAGATAAATAACATTTCCTTCACAAAGACGGGACAAACGTCGGAATGAGAGAATTCGCTTCAATGGAACGCGGACGGTTAGTTTCAGAGAATGTCGCTTGGAGCGCCAGTGGCGTTTAGGCTTATTCGTCCCGCAGAATACGAGTAGGAACGTGGTCTGCGAGCGGAGGGTGAAGTCTTTTAGCTGATGACTTCTACATCGACATGTACGCTCCGAAAATCTTGAAGATTCAATACTGTGTGCTTTCAAATAGTTAATCGAATATGTGGTAAGTACACCAGGAGATTGGGTAATGTCTTAATTTACTCTTCATCGGCGTCTTTTTTTCGTATATTGGAGCGTTCGGATTTCAGATCAAATTTTCTGGAACGACAATTCAATTACGTATTTTATCACGAACTACAAATAACAGTCAGAAGTAAATAACAGTAAGATAATTGAATCCCTATTATCTATTAAAAATAATTTGATTTACTTTTTTTAAAAATTCTGAATCATACCGCTCATTATAAACAAAACACATACCTTGAACATAGAATCAGGAAAAAGAAGAAATACAGTTGACAGCACGATCGTCGAGAATCTACATGTTATTTTATGCATTTTAACATGATCTTTCTTAAAAATAACGTAGGTCATATTTCGGGACCGAAGTACATAATATAACCTTCTTCAGTGTTTCATCCAACCACATGAATTGTTCTTAATAATCCATGGGATTGAAAGTTATACGTTTACCCGTGTCCAAAATTCATATTTTACTTGGATATAGCAGTATGATGATCTTTGTCACCAATTCAAGAATACTCCTTCCTCGTGGACTCTTCCAACTCCTACCTACTCACAACTACGCCTCAGTACTTTGACCACCCCTGTTTACTACAGACCTGGCCTAACCACAGACATTTGTGTGACTCTTTCGTGTCATCGGTCAATATAGGATAACATAAGCTTAATTTCGTACATCTAGCTTTATAATGATTTCGAAGAATTTGTGACTAATAGTTTGGTAATTAGAGAAGTACATAAGAGACTAGTTAGGCAGTAGATGTACCAAACCACCTCAGACGGGGTCGGAATCGCTAATCTGGAGCAGCCAATACTTAAACTCGACAGATCCTCAGGTAGAAGGATAATTTCACCATTAAACTCCACACTTCCTTGAGGATTAGGACTACGCTGCTCTACCTGTGTCCGTCGCGTGCATCCCCAGTCACTGGGACCGATGGGTAGCCTTTTCAATAATGAGTCGTAGAGTTCACTTTGCCACAAATTGTTTTTATTTATAAAAATTGTGTTGTTGTTCCTGAATAATTGAAATCTATGCTAAAAATGACGAAAATGATACCAAACACAATCTTGCTGGCATTAAATGCACATTTTACTTCTAGTCCAAGTAATTAGGTAACGAAAAGAATCTAATCATAAGTTTTTACTGTCAGTACTTTTTTAAAATTTTTTCGCAAATAATATGAAAACGCGTTTTTAGAACAAAACATTCATGTACCGAAATAATGTTCATTAAATTTCCAACAAATTATGTTCTGTTTCGTTTTGTCGCCTAACGAACGGAAAAGGCTCACCGACTTTCGAAAGTACCAGAAATAGACAAAAAGAGAACGGTAAATTTTCAACATTTTTCAGTTTTCATGAATTTTAACTTTGAAGCAAATTTTTAAATAATAAACTATGTTTTTTTTACAGTTCTGGAAATTTGCAACACTTAAAGACCAGAATCTTGGTCCATATTAGGACCACAGAGCCTGCAGTTTCGTTTTTTTCCTCCCTCCTTGTTTCCCTGTCAATTTTTTGTGTGTTTTTAGCTTCAAT
>NNCF01126115.1:434981-489424 GCA_002313205.1 Laupala kohalensis
GCTTCAATAGTCGACCGTCTCGAAAATGAATGAGCCAGTAGTCATTCTGGTTGGACCTCAAAGTGGTCAAATGTTGCTTACTCTTAACAACTGTTTATTCCAACACGAATGAATTCTTTATAATTTTAGAGAAACGCCGTACATATTTAATGCAATATAGTTGAAACACACTACGATATTTTCTCTCAAAAATCTACAGTGACTGGATTTGGAAATCTATTATTCATAGAATTGCTTGAGAATCCTAGAATTCAAAGCTTCCAAGTATAAGTGGCGTAGAAATTTTTGAAACATTCTTTTGTCCTTATATTTCATAATTTTATGTTTTTATATTATAATTATATGAATCATATTATATGAAATATCTATTATATATTTCTCTATGAAAACATGTGGAAAAGGGCATTTTTCTCTTGTAGTGAACACACGCTCATAACAACAAAAATTCAACAATAGATGCTGCAATTCATGAGAAAACAAAATCGAAGTTACACCTAAGCTTTCTTAGCTGTTACCTCCTTCAGACGAATAACCAAACCTGCTGTATCAAAGATCTTATTTATTTTTTCCTGTCATAAAATGTAAGTGTATAAAACGCACTTTCCTTGACTTAGAAAGAATTAAATATTGTGTCAAAAATAAAACCGGAGCTAAAAAGTATTCAAAAGTTTAATTATGTGTTTTTAAAGCCCGATGTATTGAGTTCTGATGCACTATCGAGAACATGCATTTACGGTAGTACGAAAAACAAAATATATTATTTTCCTATCAATAATATATGTTCTATAAAAGTATCGAGAAAAATAAAAATGAAAATTACGTACCTTTTTCTCGAAATCAGCGACTGCCAAAAAGAATATTTCCGTCAAAATTTCGCGATCTAATGTTTTCCACGATTACAATACTTTCTATACACTACAATAATGAGTAAAAACAGAAGCTTAAAACCCAGGAATATCATAAATACGTTGTGTTTGGGTTCTTTTTTATTGGAATTATGCGTTGAATAAAAAAAATAAAATTAAATAATAGGAATACAAATAAAACTACTCAGTTAATGGCATTTTAAATATCTCTCCAGTAAGTGACTCACAAAATCCATTTGGGTTAGCATAGGAGTGGGTGGCGGGGTAGGAAACCGTTAGGACAGGTACAAAGTGTCGAGTTTAATTGTACCCGTAATTTTTAATCCCTTACCCGAGTTTACGACCATCAGGAAGTGTCGAGTTTAAGAACTCCGGATTTTCTTATACATTTGGAAATAGAGAATCGAGAAAGTAATTAGAAAACGGAGAATACTAAATAGAGGGAAAGATAATTAAGCAAAAGGGGAATAAGATAATGAAAGAAGAATGAATGAAAGAAAGAAAAGGAATACAGCACCGTGGTAGAGGCTAGACAGCCGAGAAACAGGGTTTAAATAGTGAAAAAAAATTTAGTTTTTATGTATATCATTGCAAACTAAGATATGTTATTTTTATCCCTTAATGTGTGAGTGTTTTCAGAAGTGTGTCCTTGCAACCCCTTTCGCCCAAAGGTTATCACTCAAGGCCATGCAGATGGAGTGTCCGCACTATAAAATGACGAATAGTTACCAAATCCACGTCGTCACCAATTCCTCCTGCACTAATGCCAACTACTGGCCCGTGCTGACTCCTCCTCCGCCATTGCAGCCGCCCTCGCTGCCAACGCGGAAGTGAAAGGCGTCGACGTAACAACGGAGACGCGCAACGCACGCGTCAACCCCCAGTGACAGCAGCCTTTTGTCCAGCGGGAGGCAAAGGGGGGATCCCGGTTGGCGGAAATTCAGAGAGGAAGTGTAGCGCAAGCCTCGTTCACTGGCGAAACCCCAACTTCCGCTTCACTTCCCAACAATGCTTCGCGTCTCTCCATCAGAATTGCACATAGCCGTGATTACTGAAAAGCGAACCCCTCTCCTCCTATCCTACTGCTCCTAGTATCAATAACTATTACTACATACTCCTACTTGCCAACAAATTGTTGGTTAACCCAGCTAACCGACCCACCTCCTAACAATAGCCGTACCACCCACCACCTACCTCCTACCGTTCCATGTAGATAAGCTTCAATAACACGCTACATTTCCCGTATACAAAAACTACAATAATAATAATAATAATAATAATAATAATAATAATAATAATAAAAACTAAACAGCATGAATGTGCTTCTTATTACATCAAACTCTTTTCCAAAACGAAATCTCTATATAAGTATCACACAATTCCACATCTTACCCTATGAAGTAGTTT
Source organism: Laupala kohalensis (assembly GCA_002313205.1). Lineage (NCBI taxonomy): Eukaryota > Metazoa > Arthropoda > Insecta > Orthoptera > Trigonidiidae > Laupala > Laupala kohalensis. The sequence goes on from NNCF01126115.1 coordinate 437,255, forward strand.
GCAAAGTATTGACCTCTCAAAAGAAGTGTTAGAGACACATTATTATTATGTCCTAGGTATAACGTTCACGTTGCTGTGTCCTCTGTCCGCGAAAACAAAAGTCAAAAATGTCATATTTGTTATTAATTGACCAGATTATCATTAAAAACTCCTCACAATGAGAAGTATAAGTTTATTCCACGGTTTGTTCAAAGAGCTAAGAGAAGTCCTAAACACTCTTTGTAGTAAGGAACACTCTTTCCAAACACCGCAAATCTCCTTCTGACGTGATATTTCATTATCTGCGAGGCGTGCATCGTTGCTCAGGATAAAAAACAGGACGGTAATAAAACAAGGCGTGTACCACCGCATTTCGTCAGTGTGGGTGGTGGTTTTCCGAGTTGACGTGTCACTGAGCTGTCTTGTCCTGGGAAAACTGAAAGTTCACAGGAAAATTCGCCCACGAGAGTTCAATTTTTCCCGCAGAACAGAATTTCTCCTCTACTTTTGCCTACAGAATTGAGAGCACTAGAAGTTTGGTTGAAGGAAATAGATCAGGAATGTACTCTACAAAACAAACCATAAAGTAAATAACATGAAAATTCAATAATTAAAATGTTAAATACATTTTAAGCTAAAGAAAATATCTGTTTGATCTCATAATTCACCACTAAAACTACAAATTCAAACTTTCGTCTTCAAATAGTTGATAAACTTTTTTTTAAATTTACCATAATCTGCAGGCGGTGTATCCGGTTTCAGTATACGATGTGAACTTTGGCTCACAGGAAACAAGGAACCATTTCATATGAAATTCTATTTGTTTACTAATATGTCCCAAAGGACACATTACTTTACATTGACACTTCTTAGAATTCGTCCAGTTAAAGAATGACAAATAAAAATAAATTTAAACACATGGAACTGCTAATGAACAAAACATGGGTTACATACCCGCAAGAGTGACCTAACGATTCATTTAGCTTTTTTAGGACCGATCTACAATTTGAATTAAGATTTCTTTTCGTTCTTTCCATGGATTGTACCGGTGTTTTATTTAATGTAAGTACTGTTTTTCGAACATTTTGAAGCTCCATAACTGAAGTATCCACACATGTAACGGTGTTAAATATTAAAAAATAGAATTTTGAGTATTTGTTTACAAGTCTCTCATGCAACAGGACTTAATAGTGTCACCTGGAAGGCCATTTATGAACCTATATTGCAATTCAGATTTACATTTTTATAAAACTAATGGTACACAGTAAATACGAGTATACCAGATAATGATCTTGACCGTGTTTCAAAAATAATCTCTGTAATATTAGCTCATTTTATGTTATTGGTGTTATTTGACGAGAGAATAAAAAAAAAATTACAAAAGCTTCCTCTTAGAAATCAGATACTGACGTAAGTAGTTCTATAACAAACCATACCCAGTACGCTCCACTAGTTTCATTTGGATTCTTTCTTGGTTAACACAGTATCCGTCAACGACGGAACAAAATGTAGCACATGTAAAACAGGGGTATGACATCACGGTGAAACATAAAAACTAGTTTCTCCTGCGACCCACTTCATATAGGAGATCTCGACTTCTTGAGGACAACGAATAACTATTTCATCAATGCGTAACAAGCATTAGAAAGAAAGAGGGAAGATACAACTCATCTACTGAGACAATGGTGAATCATAAAAGGCTGCTGCGGAATCGCTTTCTGTGATTAGTTGAGCCGTGCATCCCTATTATCGTAACATGGAAATGATTTACCACGAACCGCAAGACCATAAAAACATGCACTCAACAGACCGAAGATACCACACAAAATATCACAGTTATTTTTAAAACGAGAACAACTATTCGAGCTACAAATACTAATTTCTCCAGACACGTGACACCTACCAGCACGGATGATATTTCAGAACCGAGTGAATTTCATTAAATTTTTCATTAGTGCACTTTTTAATTGAAAATCGTTAAGAAACTTATTTCGATAAGATGTTAATTCAATAATATGGGTCCATCATTTTAAATAGACTATACATGTGAAGAAAATAGTTTATCTATTTAGGCCATTCTAGACATGGAAATTTATTGAATTTCCACTCAAATATTAGCGGACCAACTTGATCTCATATTAATCTGATTATAGATAAACTTCAACACTTACCATTTTTAATCACTTTATTAATCAAGATTTTAAAGTGAAGTGGTAAAATTAACAAATATTTATAATATTTCCTTAATTTTTTTCGCACAACCACTGATTCGAAATAAATTGTTCATCCTGACACTAAAAGATTTTGCTGCTGCTAGTATGTAGATGGTTCCCATATTCTCAAAATTGATATGATTTGAAGAAAAAAACAGTATTCCTAAGTGCAATGGCAACGTCGGAATGTCTGATTTGTCAAATATGCTCTATTTACCTTCAGTTGATAAATAATTACTTCTCTGACAGGAGTGGAAACACCTCTATAGCAATAATTGAACGTAGCCTAGTTGACCACTCTGAATCGGTTTTACTTATGTATAGAGGAACATTTTTTTTGTAAGCAGGAACCAACATTAATATCGAAAATGACATTTCACTCATAAAACGTAACGAAATGTACAAATATTGTAAAAGAATACCCATTATCATTAAATTGATATTATTCTTCTGACCTTTTTTTGTAGACAATTTTTCATTATGTGTATAATATTATTATTCTGTGTTTTGTTTATATTTCCATAGAAATATAAACTTAACATGCAGTTCATTTGACGATGGTAGAAACCAACTGCTGAATCGTTATGACATATAATGAAAAATTGTCTACAAAAAAGGGCGGAAGAGTAATTTTAATTGAAATATTATTGGAGACGTGAATAATGTGAATAAATTATCATGTTCTATTTTTTTTTCTTCATAATTTTACGATTTCATTTCTGAGGGAGTGGGGGAGGGGCGATCTTACACGAAAAGGTGGTGCATTATCTGTACAAGTTCTGTGTTGAACTTTAATCAGATACGTCAACAGATAAGCATTTAATACAATCTTTGCGTCGGCTCATCACACAATTCGGACTATTGGACGATAATTTCTTGGGAATTAACAATAAATCTTAGAACCGCGCCACTTGCAAATCGTGAATTTTAACCTTTTTACATTATGAGTCATAGGCTAAGAATTGTTGAGATACGTCAGCACCTACATTCACACGCCGACAGGATTCCAATACACCTACTGTAGAACATGTTTCATAACGCCGAGATGTGGTTGATGAAAAATTTTGGATTATTATTAATGTAAAATGCTGCGCAGAGTTTGTGTAAAAAAAATAAAAGACGGCGCGAGTCGTTCAGCAATTTTTTTTTTCAATTTGCACGCAAAATCGTGTTACATTGAAACACATTTCCATCATTAACTACTGACGCAAATAAAATACAAAGTTTTTCCTTTTTTTCGTGGAGTGTTATCAATGCAAACATTTACTTTCTGCTCATCATTCCTCCGCGTAAGTATCATATTACAAGCGAAGATACAAGATCTAATATGTACTAACCTTCATATTATCAATTTTCATATCCTGGAGATGCGGAGCGAAGTTAAACAAGTATCCAAACAGTGCACGGCACAAACTCGCACACACATAACACAACGGTTATAACACTTTCTAAGACCACACGATTCGACGAACAAAGTCAGGCACCTAGTCCGATACGCGTGGAGCGACTGAAGAAGGAAAAGCCACAAATGTGCGCACGCTAGCTGCAACACAGCGACTGGACTGGTGGAAGGGGAGGTCGACCTCCAACGCCGACTAGTTCCTCTCGACGCCACAGGCAGCGCTCCTATCGCTCACTCTACCTCCCTCAACTGCATTACACGCTGTTAGAACAGGAATTTCACTTTATTTACGAAGTAATCTGTTCTAAGGTCTCGGACGTCAATGTTCGATAGGAAAAGAGGTTGGGCAGGGTGGAAAAGTCTTCACTTCGTTTCAACACTAAAGCACTCTCACCGGTTTTGATCTTGTAAAGACGTTGACCTCACGTTAGGTCTATTAGGACACTTTCGATAGGCATTTCGGATATGTGCATTAATGTATACGTTATATGGACTATACAATGAAGTATACAAACTTGTCCTGGTATAGATTAGAAAGGGGAAAAAACTATTTAAGGATAACATTTTTCTGCCTCTAATTTCTAAATAAACATGTTAATTTAGATAATAATTTGTACATGTAAATTTTTTGCATTAAATTACAAACATATTGACTTTCTATTAGTATTATAACTCGCAGCTAACTTTTTATCTTATCTAGGAATTTTTGCTGAAATTTTTGAATCCGCCTCTGCCTCAGGGCCCTTGATCGGAATTGATGGGATGGTCCCTTGCTTGCTTCCGGAGAGTAAATTAGTTTATTGTCCTCCACGTGGTCATAAGCAGTTTGTACTGTTTTTTGACAATAAATTTATTATTATCTAGTACATGTGGATGAATTTGACAATTACAAACGTACCGCGATTTATAACAAGTAATGTAAACAATGTTACTCAGAGGATATAATGGAATCAACTTTCTCGATGCATTCACAATTTTTATGAATAAGAAAACGCGCAGAAACGAAACCAACATCCAAGCAAACCCAACAAGACCGTCAAGGTAAGTACCGGAAATGAACATAAATGATCTAAACATATTCGACTCTTCAATTTCTCCATTGACCATCACTAGCAGACGTTACCAATTTAAATCTTCTTTTACCTTGTCGATTCGATGTTGATATCCGCTCATCTAAAGTGTGATCAATGATACACAAGCGTGACATTCTGAAGGTCAATGAATGCTTTTTCAAATGGTATCAGGAAAATCTCCAAGAAGGGAACTTCAGCGCCAAAGCAGTCCTTCCCCAAATATTCATAATATGCATAGAAAATGTAACTTCAAATTTAAATTATATACATCAATGATTTTAATGTTGTTAAACTGGCAAGACTTGAGAAATAAGTTATAATTCTTCACTTGAAGAGGGGATGAAAATGCAAAATCTCATCCATTCCTAAACTACCACCACATTTCATCCGACTAAACTCGGTCTTCTCAAGTTGTGCTAACCCCTAAACTAATTCAGAGAAGAGTCCTTAAGCGCAATCCAAGACAAGAGGTTCCTTAGACCAAGTTCTAAGGGTAGGAGCAGAGTCAAAGCTCTCGCATCGGTCGCCGGGGTGTGAGGGACGCGGCACGACGAGGGGCGGCAAGCGGCCAGCACGGAGCGGCGCCGCCGTCTCAATACGCGAAGCGAGTATGCAAATATTTGATCAAGAGACGGATAATTAGTTCCTCGGCAGAGAAGTGATCACGCACGAGACGTCGACCTTGCGACCAACGTTGACTCATCAAGAGCTAATTGACGACATTTGTAATGATTAAATTCGTGTCACTGAAATAAATGCTATTTGTTAGTTTCGCGTTAATTGTACACTTTAGACAAGGATAATTGCAGGGGAGTGGTGCCAAATTCGGCAGTGAGTCAAAGACGTTTTTCCTACGATAGCAAACCTTCTCGTATCAGAAACTGACAGTTCTCCTAAAATTTTAAAAGGAGAATCGTGAGGAATCTGTTAGCTCTAATTTAGGTAGATGTATTCTTTTGGATAAAAATATACATTATTTGTAACAGAAGGATTATTTTCAAACTTGTACCATCTACTCTCCGAAACGGAGTGCCGCTCCCACGACCAAAAGCATTGCGGGAATGTCACTTCCACCCACCATTACATTTTTGGTCAATTACATTGGCTTTAACTCATTCATGCAATTAGACAATACACGGTTTTCGTGTTATTAAAACGATCCAGACCAACATTTAGGTGCAATCAAACATGGTTTGATCCTTCAGTAGCAATACGCGAAACTTAAAACAAAGTGTCAACCGCAATAAACGTACAAGATCAATACGCGAAACTTGGCGATTATTACACTCTCAAAACAATCTTTTACTGTATCCGTTCCTGAAAAAAAAAACTTACATGATATTTTGTATTTCTTATCTCGATCTCTTAGAGAGTTTTTGTTTACATTTGTCTTTTTACTTTTTTTTTTACAATTTTGTCTTCATAACATGCTCGAAACGATTTACTTAGATTTGTACACAATAACGATTCTTATTGGTCGCACAATTATCGTAGTAAATAAATAAAAGTTAGAAAACTATTACTGTACTTGAAACTTATGATAAATAATGATCTATGAAATAATTCCAGAGGAAATGTACTGCCTTGAAGCCGGTGAGAAAGCGCAAAACCAAACAAATTAGTACGACGAAACTATACTGGCTCGGGTTTTGCTCCGGTTTTCCTTCGGGTAGAGGCGAATTTCTTATACAGGTTCTCTAGGCTTTGTCTATGGGCGTGTTTATTGTAATAATAAATCGTGAATTTAGTGTTATTTCCATTCTTAAACACTATACTCAAAATAATCTATAGTTCGATAATTATTTGTACATGTAAAATATTTCTTTTGCGTTAAATTACAAACGTATTGATATTCTATTAGTATTATAACTCGCAGCTAACTTTTTATCTGATCTAGGAATTTTTGCTGACATTTTTGAATCCGCCTCTACCTTAGGGCCCTTGATCGGAATTGATGGGATGGTCCCTTGCTTGCTTCCGGAGAGTAAATTAGTTTGTTGTCCTCCACGTGGTCATACGCAGTTTGTACTGATTTTTGACAATAAATTTATTATTATCGGAATTTGTAAAGATATTGGAGGAATAAGAATAATTTTACCACCTCGATCCTTCAAACTTAAGATTCACCATTTATCTTCCAGGCCATATTGCAATCAATTAAACTCATTCAACGTTTTCGATAAAAAAGGCTTGTTCAACCTCTGCTCGTTTCGGAAGTGTAATACGAAGATAACAAGAGAATCTTTCTCAATTATCTGAACAAGAGACGTTCCGCTTCGGGTAAATGTTCTCCCAGGATAAATACAATGAATAGACAGACATACAAAAAATCGTCCAACTCAGACGAGCTCTATGATCACGGGCGTTGGGGGAGGGACAGGGGGCACGTGACCCTTAAAAACCCGAGAGAAATAGAAGACGAAAGTTTAAAAAAATTCAGTTCACCCATGGAAAGCAACAGCTAATAAAATCTGTGTAAAAGAACGACTTCATATGACAAACATGACTTATTTTGCTTTTACAGATATCTACTCCAACATGAGAACATGAGTACCGGGTTGCGATATTGAACTGTTTCCGGTATACTCGCACACCAGCCACTTATCTGACAGAAAATTACCTCGATAAAATTTACAATACAAAATGATGATCGAAAAATTGTAGATCATAAATAAAAGAAAATAAATAATTTGTTATTAGAATAATGGTATTTTATCAGCACAATAAATTAATGATGGAAATGTTTTATTGGTGTTCTCATAAAATGTGTAATAACAACAATATTGCACCATTCATGAAATAGGAATTTTTTTAATGGACCACGCCCAAAATCAAATCGTGGATCCGCCCCTGGGAGTAGGGGAAACAAGGGACATGAGACCGTTGTAATGGTACGTCAGTCAAGCAAGGTGACAGTTCCGTGGAGTAGTGACCCCGATGGACTCATCTACAAAAGCTGAACGTCCCGTTATTCGGTTTCTTTACGCGGAAAGAGACATCGGCAGAAATCCTTGAATTTATGAGGAATGTGTGGTACAGAATATTTATCTCATTCAACTGTTATAGAGTATTTCGAAATGAGAACGTCGTTATGAAGTACTCAATACAAGTTTCATGTTGAAGCAAGAAAAGAAAATTGTTGAAAACACCATTAGTGGCTAAAGTTATATTCAAAATATTTAACAATAACTCATTTTGTTAAAGTGGTCGATCTTTTCCTTCAAAAATAAAAATCGCGTTCATTAGTTAATGCTGATGAAACTGTGGAAAAAAGGTCTTCGAAAACATTTAAATCGAGTGACACTGATCCACAAAATTTATTTGATTCACAAACTTTTGTAATGAAATGAAGCAAAAAGATGAGGAAAAGCCATCCACGTTGCACATATCACAGCATTTAATGAGTTAGGGACGTTTCTCATAGAATTATTCTCATGAGTAAATGAGGAAAATATAGTGTCTCTGAATTGATTACCGCAAAAAGCTTTTTCGACCGCGTAGCGGTCATCTTCAGTGCTAAAAAATAAAATATGAAGTTCTGTAGAAACCATTGTAATATATACAAATGATAAAATAAAATACAGTAAAGTGAATTGCATATAATAAAACAATTTAAGTCGTGAAAATGTTAAAAGAATCTATTTGAAAATTGGATAGCGTATTTTAGATGAAAAATGTTATAAATTTATAAGATGAAAAATTAAAAATGTTGAATAAGAAAAATGTAATAAATATATAGAATAACATGAAAACATGAAAGTTGAATAAGGTAAAATGAATAAAAGACAGAAATTGTTTTTAAAAAATTTAAAAATGTGTAATTTAAAGAATAATTTTTCATAAAAATTCTTATTATTTTAAAGAAAGTTCACCATTTAATTACCATCATTAAACAGAAGCATCTTTTATCGTCACATTGCAAGCTTGCACACGACAAGACCAACGATTCTTTAATTTTATTTTAGTTTCGATGTAGTTTGTTTCTTTTCGCTTGAATAATTACAACTGTAAATTATTGTATGAAAGACAGTCCGAAATTGATATTATATGGTATCCATGAGCTAAGACTACACGAACTCCCCAATAATGATTACTTTTTCCTGTATTTCTAGAGAAATTTTCGATACGAGAAACAAGCCACTTAGTCTGCAACAAACTTCAAAAGAATCCTCCTAATGTATGGTAAGCACGTAGGTTAACTGCGAGCGAATTGTTTTCCCAGGCAAGCCACCACCTACCGCGGGATAGAAATGGGTCGTCAGCGTCTTATTAACAATTCTTGTAAATCAGCATTGCGCTCATTTTATCCTAGGAGTATTCAACGCGATCTGTTCTTGAAGACAATGGAGTCACACGTCAATAGCCTTTTAGCGATGTCCAAATATTCCCACAAATATTCAAAAGGCGCGTATAAACGCTTTCACGAGAACGCGAGACTGGAGAGAGTGTAAACGCTTTCACGCTACCAGACTAGAACAGAATAATTTGTAACTCCTTATGCGATACTTGATATTGGAACTCACGTAATCTGAACTTCTGGTTCAGATGAATTACGGTCCTCAAAATAATTCTATATTTGCATTCAAATCGTAAAGTGATTTTTCGAGAAGGGCAGAATGAGGCCGGAGACTCGCTTCGATGCTGGATCAGGCAAAACGGGTAAAAAGAACANTTCTTTAGTGTATCACGATATGTGAAGGATATGCACGATGTATTGATCCGTGATTTCCAGTCAATCAGGACCGCTTTACCATTAGGTACATTAGACGTCTGCCCCTACAACGCAAAAGTTTCAAGGATACACAATTTTAAAAGAGGAGAAAATTTTTAGAATTTAATTGTGAAAATAAAAACAAAACCATAAAGTAAAAACATTATTCTGTAAGTATATAAATTATCAATAATGAGTAAAAAGAAAACATACATTAGAACTCCTCTTAACCGGTTTGATGGGGACAGAGACCCTGTCCGGTTAATCCGAGGTTCCCGTAAAAAAGAAATTTCATCAGGTTATCATGAATAAAATAGCAAGTAAGATGTTATTGCATCTCATTTTTTGTACTATATGTACATACATGAACACGAAAAAATGAACGAAATATGAGTAAACATGAATTTATGTAAATTTTGAAATCGTAATATATGTACATACATATTATTAGATAAAACTGCGAGATAAAATCTGATGCATGGAATCCGGTCGGTTAATCCGAGACCGATAAGAGGGGATCGACTGTATGAAAATGAAGTTGTTAGTTTCATGAGTTAACTCAACACGATTGACATGTATGATAAATCTACCCACTAATAGTTCTAAACTATTAAGTTTTCAGCCAAAGCGTTTTTAAATATTTCTGACAATTTTTATAAGGTAGTACCATATTTCGTTTCTAGCAATCCTGGATTCGCGAACATAAAATTCAACGTTCAGTATCTACGTAAACATGAACGCAGACCAAGCCGGTCATATAGTCGTCTAATGCATGCATCCGCACGTCCTCGTGGCTTCGGTCCTTTCGTTCTGCCCTTTATGCCCTTCGAGAGAGGGTGATCCACACCCCGAGCGTCTACGAAAATCCGAACCCGCTGCTGTTTGAGTTGGGATCCCACTTCCCCTCAAACGACGACGGAACAGGCAGCTCATAAACTCTGAGACATCGAAGGCGATCACGGATGGATGGGTTAGGCTGAGATGCATCAAGAAGTGACAGAAACTCTCCCTTCACTATTACATCAAAGGCTGTCCCTCTGCCCTCAAACCATCCCTTCTTCTCCCTTCCCAAGTCGTATATCCAACACTCACACCCTCGAAACACAAACACTGTCTCGCATGGGCTTATTATTTAAGGCTGCCCCAATAGTTGATCGACTTTTGTAGGGTATTTCCTAGCATGTGTTGCCACATTATTGTATATTTTCACCATAGTTGCATCTTCATGAGTGAAACACAATTATTTTAAAATGTGATTATTTTTATTACAAAAATTTTCTTTTTTCTAATGTTCAGTGACAGGATAATATTTATAACAAAAAAATCAACGGTATAACATGAATGTTAACGCGGTGTTCTTAAATAGTATTTATAAAGTAGATATCCTTATCTACATAAGATACTGCACAGAAACCAAGAACTGCTAGAATTCACCAACGTTTAGGTAAATGTTCTTCTATCAGTAATCGCTTTTCAATAGAACACTAATAAGAAACACATGAACCTGAAGTAGACGATCTTCAAAGCTAAATCCAGATTAAAAACATTTAGAAAATAGTTTGCAAAAGACGGTAGAAATATTTATTTTAGATGGATTATACAGACTTTTTTAATTTCTTGCTGAAGGAAGAAGTTACAACTCCATAGATCAATATAAGTTTTCGTTGGTTAAGAGTACCAACCATGGCAAATTGTGATTGCGATATGTATATGAAAATTACAAATTTGTCTTATTAGATGACAGTGAGGTGTGAGGTTTTCATATATTATAGAGGAAAACATTGCCTCTCTTCATTTAGAAAGAGACACAATGTGAATTTGTTACGAACAATATCGAACCTTCAATAACACCCCCCTCCCTTCCTCTTCTCATCACCGTCCATCTGGATATCCCTCATCGCGTTCAACCCTGCCTTATTCCGAGGAGGGAGGTAAACACTTCGGCGCGGGGGACTGAACCCACCCCAAAACTGCGTACCCCTACATCCTCCCTTTGTGAGTCCAACCGGATTTAGGGCCGATCCGGGGAATTGGCAGGAACATCTTAATTACGATGTGGAAAGGGGAAGAGGATTGGTGCAACATGGGGTGGTGGTTACGAGGCAGCGTGAGTCAGCGGGTCGCGCCGGTTGATGGGAAGGGGGGGGGGCGAGTGGCAGAGAGACTCTACGAGGAATCCAGGATCAACGCGAAGCGACTACGCTCGACGCCTCTACGAGGTAAGTGACGTCACCTGGGCGTCCTTTCAAAGTCGCGGTCTCCGCCCACGCTGTTGCCACGACCCAGGTGCTCGAGAGCGGAGCTTCCAGGAAAATTAAGCGCGCGCCGGGGACCTTCATACTTCTATACTTGTCGTACCCGTCACCGCAGTTCACAGATTTCACAGTAGTTTTCGTAGTTGTATTACAATGAACGATTGATGGGATGTGGACTGGGAGAACACGTTTATTAACCAAGAAGTTAATTATTACAAGCGTTGTATATCAGACATGATATTTATAAAAAATTCACACGGAAGTTTGAATTTACGCACAGACACTGAAAAGCTATCTGGTTTATACAATACAATATTATAACACGTTTGTGTGTAGTTTCTGCTTTTTTTGTAAACTTATTTTGTTTACATATTTATATCATGTTTAATTGTCCTATTGTTATAATTTGTTATTTGAGCACCTGACGACGACTTAAATCCAAATCGAAACGTTGTCAGCTCTTCACAAAACATATATATTATTCATCCATATAAGGTCGTAAGTCTTTAATTATTTTTTAAATTAGATATATGATGATTTATTTAGAAAGGAGCGCTTGCATGTCTCTCTATATTTTCCATTTATTCATAATTTTAAAAAAAATTTCTTCTTGAAAAGTTTAAATGTTAACTCAATATGGACATACGAAATCGCTACAAGGTGTAACCGGAGTTCATAAAATGACTACAAAAGTTCTGCAATTATTTTTCTTTCTGAATCACTAATATAATTGACGATGTTTCACAGACAAAAAAAGGTTTCAAAAGAACTCACGTTAAGTGATTAATAGAAATAAATTGGATACAGAGAAAATGTTTATCTCCCGAACATCTATTAATATCCTATTATATTATTACTAAAATTATCTATAAGATAACAACACACAACATTCCTCCTCACCTACACCATGCATAAGCTCCTATTGTATTGTAGTTCATTTTCATTACCTGAAACAAAGAGAAAATAGTCAATTATAATATAGCAGTTTGTTTCACTTAAGTATGAGTACACATACAAATATAGCAGAACCACTTTCTTTACTGATAATTCAGGTATTCTTCACATCTATGCATCCCATCTCTTAAACTCGAGAAGCGAATTTCATCAAGTTCATTCAAATGCAAAAATATAATAAAATGTATAAAATAATAAGAACAAGGAGTAGTAAGAAAATAAAACAATAAATAATGAGCCATTCATTTTTAAATAACTAATTGTGAACATTTTTTAATATCTAAATTTTCTTTAAGAATTTCCAAGACCGAAAAATAAGCAAGCTGTCGTAAACTTTTAATATTTCATTTTGAAAATTAATATTTTTGAAGCTGAAAATTAAAATATCGATACAAAAAATGGCTCAATATAAATGTGAAAGGTAAATAAAAAAAGGAAGTAACAACGTCAACAAATATAACCGTTTCCCCATAAATATGTATTCGTAAAGACGCATAATCACACATGATCAAGAAAAAGTCAAAACTTAAAAGTCAAAGTGAATATAATTTTTAATAGTTGAATTTGAATTGAAGAGATTCTTTTACGCGAATAGTTTAAATCCTGTGGCGGCGGTTAAGGAAAGATAAAATTTTCATTTTAACCTATTAAAACTGAGAAATATAAAAAATTACACAATCCTTGATGTGGTAAGCACCAATTGTCTTTCCTTTGATTTATTTTATTATTTAATTCATACTTAGTGGAAATATGTAGAAAATATCACGTAAATGAAAATTGTCAATCCTTTTTTTACCGCCCCCCCCTCACTATTGATTCCCAATCGCCGCTACTGTTCAAATCCCTATCATTACCCGAGAACAAAACTTGACATAGTTCCCAGCGAATGGTTGGCGTTATCACTACACAAACAAAGTTGAATGTTTCGTTTCTATGCAGCAACATCGCAGTTATCTAGTAATTCCTGAGTCAACATTTGGCACTTGTTTCCATTGTTGGTGCAGTTTGGTCGCATCCCAATGGGATGACGTAAGTCGTAAAGAACGCGGATTTGTCACGCTAACGAGCATTACCCTCCACTAAAAGCACGAGAAGACCAGCACTGCTGACCCTCCGATTCGGATACGCTCCTCCTCTTCGCTTGAGTCATTCAAGACATCTTTCTCCACGGGGCTCTTCATTTACAGTCGGGCGATGACCGGAGCGGGAGGACAAACTTTACTACACACAATGGGATTGGACGATGAACCAGAGGCGGATCCGGCGATCTTGGGGGAAGGTTTCGTCTTCCGAGGAATCACCCGTTTTATGTATTGTGGAAATAAAATACATTTATGGCAGCGGAAGTATTTGTTTTGTTTTCAGTCTTGTATTTGCATGTGCGAGGTTCTTTTGAGATACAATATTGTGCTGCATATAAAATTCCTTTACTGGACGGGACGAAATGCAATGGAAAGGATAAGTAGTGACAAGTAATTTAAATCCTGGTGATGTTAACAAGGAACAGGGTTCTAGATATTGCAAATCAATTGAAAAAAAATTCAACGAGTTGAACATCTATCTAATGACGGCAGTGGCGAATTCAGGCGGAGACGTGGATGGATGGATGGGGGGGGATCCAAGAGGCTCGTCATCCCCTAAGGAGCTACCAAATTTGTATACAAAATAAAATAAAGACGTACATTGGAACTTAAATATGCTTTAAATTGATTACAATAGTAAAATCAGTAATAACTGAGCATCTTATAAAATAAAACTCCAATTTCAAACTACGAATGCAAACACTTATATGAATGACTTGAATAGGGGGACGAAACTCCCGCCCGAGTAAGGTCTCATAATGTGTTGGCGGCGCGGAAGTATAGTACATTTAAGTCTACAGTCAATATGTCATGATAAAACGTCAACTTTTCCTCGCACAACGTAAGACGAAGGAAAATATACAAAACCTCAACTTTTCTTGGATACTGCAATCGCAGATCGGGAGAAATGTTTTTAAGACAACAGAGTGAACGTACTTTGACATCATTATAATGGCAGTCTCACGTTAATTGTATTATACATTTTGCGTACATTTTAGCTCACTTATAATTTTTCCTATTTTAATGATATTTATGCGAATTATTTGCTCGTCTCCAACTATTTTAATAATAAAAGAATAACATAACAGTTCAAAATTTTAACGGAAAGATAATATTTGTCTATTTATTTATTTCTTCAATGTCTGATGGTCATGTTCAGGTCATGAGACCTGCTCTTCCTCCTGTGACTTGGGTGAGGAAATTCGAGAGGACAATGTTGGGTTGCCGGAAAACTCACGGTACCGAACCGACATTTGTCTGAAGTGAGGGAAAACCCCATCTGAAAACCTCACTCAGTTCGCCCAGAAAGCCGCGCTCTACCACTCAGCGGTATTGCGGAAGCGATGTCGCTAACACTAGAACAACGCGGTCTGTATATCACTGAATGAAACAACAACAACAACAAAAGATTCTTTACGCACAACAAATTAAAAGTACGTATGAATGTTCAAAATCGGGCGCCCAAACAATCCCAGCTGTTCATTCTTTATAACTCACTTCAACTTTCAGAAAGTTGGCCAATCATACATCTCTCCTCCCTTCTCCACTTCCTCAGAAGTCAAAAGAACAAAACTTTGTTGCATTACCAGCTGTGGGTTATTTATTTACGACGCAAGGCGACAAAGTTGGCAAATTTATTCCACAGCCAGGACAGCTAGATTGCGGCAATATTTCATGAGCCCGTCGCTAGGTAACGGCGGGAGAGATAAATAATAGGAAACAGTAGGTATAATAATTCTATTTTCATTTCGTATCGATGTAGGAGAGATCCAAACCGTTGAAGTGAATTGTTTTAACCGCTCTGGGTTAAAGTTTCCCGAATCTAACGGAAACTTCGCGATTACCGCAAGGGTCAAACATGGAACTATCATTATATATTACAATAATTGATACATATTATTAAATGCAAAAACAAATGGGAGCAATACAATAATGATTCAAATCAATTACTGAAAATTTCACTCTTTAAGGTACATATAAGGTTACACTCTTCGAAGATTAACACCTAGCGCACATATAAAAAAGTACAGACACTCGTATTTTCAGAAGCACATCCGCGTCTCTAAAAATATGAAGGAGTCTATGTATCCACTATCTACCACCTGGGAGTGTGAGTGTACGTACATGCAATTTTTTCATGGTCGCGCTGCCTAATACGTCCAAAGATACAATGTTAGTCATTGTTACCGTTATGTAGTGGTAAACTCGTCCACGAAACAGGTGATCGATAGTGCAAGAGGAAGAGAGGTAGGTCATAGTACTTAACGGTACGTTTCGGCAAGTGTTGGAACTATGTGCTTGAGAGTACACGAGTTGTTCAGGAAGGAAGATAATATATATTTTCTACATTTTCCTCGTGAAGGTTTCGTCCTCATATGGAGTAAAATGGGTAAAATATTTTTTTAAGTTTTTCCTTTACAAGGGGTTTGATGCGTTTCACGTTAATCTATTATCTTTTCTATTTTTTTTTCGCTGTAAAACATAATGGGTTTCTACTATTATAGTATTATATAATTCTTCGTTTGTAATAGATCGTCTGATTACTTTATTCAATAAAACACAAATTCGTCATTTTCAGGAAATTGATTGAACACAGTTTAAAGCACAACGTTTCTGCTGTGAACACAGTTCCTTTCAGGTAAATAACAAATTTATACATTCATCGAAAACAAACATCTCACTTATCACAAACAGCACATCAATTTAAAAAACATTACTGTCAACTGTCAACGTAATAAAAAGAATGATTGGCATTTCATTGCACATTGTATTGTGGTGCCAGATTGTTTGTATTGCGTTGACAATTCACAGAAATGTTTTTTTTATTTATGTCCTATGTTTAAAATGTTTGTGATAAATGAAATGTTCGTTTTGGGGAATGTATAAATTTGTTATTTACCTGAAAGGAACTGTATTCACAGCCGAAACGTTGTCCTTTAAACCGTGTTGAATTACTTTCCTGAAAATGACGAATTTGTGTGTTATTGCAGCTTCTCTGTATTATCATCGTTGTCACAGTTGTGTTAACGATGCTGAGGCCACTATGCACCAGTGTTTTAGATCTCCACACCGATTCTAGTTTTCTTTATGCTTACAGAACTGAAGAAAAAATCTCGGATTATTATTTTCCAATCTAACCCCAATGGCCCTAATACGTAAAGCATCATCTTTTTATGAATAAAAGCCAACATCGTGGAATCGGGTTTTATGACTCCGAAATCAGGACAGGAACCATTAGTTTGGTGAAACTAATTCTCGAAATCCAGAAGATATAGGAAGATATAGGAGTTTGCGTGATGTAAATGGTACCAAATCTATTACCATTACTCTGAGAAATGAATGAGAGTAATGCTTTTAATAATAACTATTTTTTAAAAATACGAAGCACATTTAATACATTCTTTTCAATATACTACACGATCATTTAAAAAACTGTCAAGCCAAAATAAAATATTACATAAAACACTAATATGAGAGGTATTTTAATATTAAAACTGATTCTAAAATTTTTCCAATATTCTATTTGACAATTAATATACAAAAAAATAATTTTTATTAATATTTTCCATTGACACTAATAAAACATTTTTTAAATGATCGTGTAGTATATTGAAAAGAATGTATAAATATAGACATACATTATAAGAAGTGGTTATAAAATGTTTAAGTTCATCCATTATTAATTACTCTTTGTGTTGTGGAGCCAGAAATTCACACTAATTAATACACTCTATTCGTGTTCTTCAAGAAGAAAATTGAAGTTCCTATAGTCTTTGTCGTCGTGCATGTTCCTACTGGACCGTACAAAGGAAACCACTGAAACTCTTAATCATAGTAGCAAGTCCACTACCAGAACCTGAGTCAAACGAATTAACTGCTCCGTCATCACTACTTAATGGTAGGAATAATGCTACTAAAAATAAACCACTTTAATTGACTCACGGAAAGAGCATGTCGTCGGCCAAGGCAGTGACATATAACATACACCAACAAGACTGAGTCATTAGCCTTCATGAATGAAAGGGAAGGGGGGAAACGGTTTCTGATGGCGTCAACCTTAATATAGCCTGTGGAGGGGTCGTCCCCAACGAATGGTTCGTTAATGCCTCTTCACCTACGAGCTTTCGTATCAGTGGTGAGACATCACTAAGCATTCCCCAGGGAGCGACATGCCAATCGAGTTTCGATGCTTCTCGATCTCATACCCTCCTCCAATCAATGAAATCGAGGAGACTCAAGTTTACGATCGAATTCTCCAGTTTCGGAGCCTCGACATCCCCCTTTTTCATACATTCGAGTGACAATAGCAGCGGATTTTTCCCCAACATTCCTGTCCGTGAAGGGAACAGGTGGTGCGTCGTGGGGCTTTTGGTTGGGAGCTAGATTTACGAAAGGCACCTGCGTTGGGGACCTGAGTACAATACCTCGGTTGTGTAAGACGCGCGGGCGATGGCGATGGTGGTGGTAGGGGGCAAAGGAATTGCTGTGATTATCGAGGCAGTGAAGCCGAGGAAGATTTGGAAGACAGCGGATGCGAGGAGAGGTGTGTTCGTGGTAGGTTTTTCATAAGATGAGGAGGAAAAATAATTAGGGAAATATATAGACGCAAATATCCGACCTTATGGCTTGAGGCAGTCGTCTTCCCATAAATTTTTATAAATTTATAAATTTCATTTATAAATTTACCGTCAAAAACAGCACTAAAAATTGCGTATAAACACGTGGCGGACAATAAACTAATTTACTCTCCGGAAGCAAGCAAGGGACCATACCATCAATTCCAATCAAGGATCCTAAAGCAGAGGCGGATTCAAAAATTTCAGCAAAAAAGCCTAAGTTCCTAGGTTCAGATATCTGGAAAGATACAGGTGTTTCTGCCATGTACTGTATGGCATGGAAACAACGAGTTGCACCTTTTCATGGGAATAATTCCATTATTCCCTAGTACAACTAGTATCTAGTGGTAACGTCTTCGCTCCTACGATTCCGCCGCTGTGGTATAGTGCGGGTAACCTGCTCGGTCGAACTAGGTGAGGTTTTCAGCTGTGGTTTCCCTCACCTACTCCAGACAAATATGGGTTCGGTACCCTACGTTCACCAGCAACCTAACTTTTATACCTTTAATTTAAAAAGTTCGGGATGTAAGCTTTGATACAAGTAATTCAACTTAGTGCGTTAACGTCAATATATTATCGTAATATACACCTAATTATACATTATTTCAAAAAAATGTTGTTGTTTTTTGTTCTGGATCCTTACGACATTTGATCAAATACACTTGTGAACTAGTGATGTGGCGTGAGGACGATAAGAGGATTAGCGAAGATAAACTTCAAGTCTAAGATAAGGGTTGTAAACTCAAGAAATGATTAGAGGTGTACATAAACATAGCGACGATATGAAGATAGTATTGAGCTGAAGATAAAACTCAGGCTTACGAACTTGACGAGTAGGATACGAATGTCAACGAAGAGAAAAATAAAATGCAATTTAAGTCAACAGAAATATGAGTAATTAAGAAGATAAAGACTTTGCGATCCGTGATGTACGCTGGACAGGTCAGCAGTTAAGTCCATGCCTCGATCCACTCTATCCTCAATACTTGATTTCTAATAACACATTTGTAACAGAGAAAAATGTGAGTAGAGATTTATAAATCTCGGTTGGTCAGGGGATTTAAACTCCGAACTCCAGATTGACTCCCACGTTCACCCAACCTATTGAACAATGAGTTCCTGGACTATCCAGGGGTCCAAACGGCTCTAGCGTAATGATGCCCACATTATCTCATTTTAGGCCGAAGCAAATCACGTAACACTATCGTCCATGAACCCTATAGCAACTGATGAGGTCTGTTAACAAGGATATAATACTGTTCTTCAATAATTGGCAAACTACACAGAATGAATATTAAGAAAAAGGTTCATGGGGAATTTAATAGGGTGGTTTCTATTAGGAAAAGGAACAAAATATTTCATATCAACGTATGTCCGGAAATGAATGTTTAGTCCACAACATTAATAAATTTATTGTCAAAAAACAGTACAAACTGCGTATGACCACGTGGAGGACAATAAACTAATTTACTCTCCGGAAGCAAGCAAGGGACCATCCCATCAATTCNAATCAGCAAAAATTCCTAGATAAGATAACAAGTTAGCTGCGAGTTATAATTATAATAGAATGTCAATATGTTTGTAATTTAAGCAAAAAATTACATGTAAGTTATTATCGAACTATAGATTATTCTGAGTATAGTGTTTAAAAATCATAAGAATTGAAATAACACTAAATTCACGATTTATTGTTACAATAGACACGCCCCTAGACAAAGCCTACAGAACCTGTATGATAAATCCGCCTCTACCAGAAGGAAAAACGGAGAAAAACCCGGGCCAGGATGGTAAAAAGTATATTGAAAATAGTACTTGTGAAATACATTACACATTGGTATTTATTCGTCCGTGTCGTAAAATATGTTCGATGTGGCCTCTACGGATTGCAATGCAAGCGTTCTCTAGTAGCTTCACGGATTTCCTAACTCTTTCGTCCAGGCGAATAGCGTCACTAAGTGAATAGCTAAGTGGACACGCTGTTGAAGAGGCTGCACACACGCAACTGGTTTAGCACAGAAAACACTTCAGATTCAAGGGTATTTAAATCTGGTGAGACATGTAAGCTACTAATACCATGTACCGTGTAATGTACTAATTACTTTATTGCAAACAAGAAGTCCACTTCTGGACACACGTTGATATGAACAGTCTTGTACCTTTTTCTGTTAGGTATCACACCTCGAAGTTTGTCCCCTTACTTAATCTTCACTCTATATAGCATGAAATAATAATAATATGTTATTATATGAATCGTATAGAAACACATTGGCGGAGTAGGTAGAGGAAACATGCAGCGACATAATCGTAGGGATTGTGGGATTCTAGGAGGAAGGCGTCAGCGGGTAGCAAGATGGATGGAGATCCTCGCACCTCCCAATAAAGCGCCGCGCCAATATCTGCCTTCCTATCCCCTAACAGCGTAGCGCTGCACATTCCTTAGCAAGAGGCAGCGGAGATGGAGGAGGAGGAAGAGGATCTAGGGCTTCCCTCGTAGAATAGGAATTCGAACAGAGGAGGTAGAAGAAGAAGAAGGTTAGAGGGAAGTTGGAGAGAGAGAGAGGGAGAGATAGCGAAGAGTCGAAGGCGCCACTCGGACGGGCGACCTCTGCGGGTGGCAGTGAAGCCATCCAGATACTTCCACTTTAGTCCGTAGGGACCCAAACGGAAATGCCTCAGATAGAGAAGCCTTAAGATGAGCTCCAGATTAATTTTTGTCCCAATATATATTGATTCTTCTACAATGCAATCTTCTGTCTTCTAAAAGGTTTTGTAAAAAGGAAAAAAAAATCCCGCTTTTGCACAAAAAATAGTAACAAAATAAACACATTTTATTATCATCTCGCTCTTTACTGTTTTATACGGATCAACTTGGTGGTCTGATGCTGAACGGCTTTGGTGAAGTTTGAACGAAGAAGGATGAATATATCGTTATCGGCGGAATCTTAAATGCAAAATATCGAAAGAACTGTGTTTTGAGACGTATATTAAAGAATACCTAATCACGCACATGTAACCATTACTGAACTTTTTAAATCCTTGGTACATGTCTTAAGTTCATTTTCCATGAAGATTGAATTGATGTGTAAGTTTCTACATTACATTAGTAATTTATCTCCGACAAATAAACACTAAATTACGAAATAATTAATGAAATAAAGTATTTCTACTGGGAGAAGGGGTAAGTTTCGTCTGTCGCTCAATGTCTGAGAATTCTCCAATATATACAGTAGTCGATGAAATGAATAGAAACCTTTCAGTATGAGAAAAGATGAAGCAAACAAATCGAGAACTAAGGGCTAAGAACACCCATATCCGAATGCTTCAGATCCTTTGACCCATAAAGAACGGTTCGAAAGGATAATTACCTATGATAACCTCTGCATAATTGTGTCCAAGTGGTATACGACGAGAAAACAATTTCTACAAACACTACACGCTTTCATCATAGAATTTTAAACCAGAGCTTTTGCAAATTAGCTGAATATATCTTACACCCTTTATTGGACTGTACACAATATTTATTATGATAAAAGGTTGAAAAGTTGGGTGAAGGAAAATGCCTGTAATTAATAATCTGAATGAATATCATATGTTATATTTAACATGAATAATCCAACTGAGACAGAATGTTACATTTATCTATTCTAGATTTAAAAATGGACGTAAAAAAAATAACTTTTACCAAATAACAGGGAAAATTCTACTATTATTTTGTACAAAAATCGTTCACATTAACTCATGTACGTAACACATAAATTAACCTGGGTAGATTAACACTCATGTTCAATCTTAAGGATCTATTGAATTGAATACAAAAATTTCAAATTAATGTTCCAGAGTCTCAGATTCCAACAATTTCTTTCAAAAACGAGACGAATTCTTATGTTGAGTCCTAACCAATAATTTTTGAAAGAAAAAATGAATGATTGAAAGACAGCGGATAAATGTCATCCAAATTAATGATTAAGGATTTGGAAATTGATTACATTAATATAGTTTAAGAAATTAAGATTTATTTTATTTTGTAATACAATATCATTTATTC
Organism: Laupala kohalensis; assembly: GCA_002313205.1. Lineage (NCBI taxonomy): Eukaryota > Metazoa > Arthropoda > Insecta > Orthoptera > Trigonidiidae > Laupala > Laupala kohalensis. The sequence continues at coordinate 459,585 of NNCF01126115.1, forward strand.
ATACTTTTAGTAACACCTGATGACGACGACAAAGAGCAGATATCCTCCTAAAAGGAAGTGCAAAGAGTAATGAAAAACAAGCACAGAGGTTACCAACTTGAGTGAATTCGCTTCGTGTTCGATAACGAGATTAAACTCCGCGTCCAAGTCACGTAGGCAGACGCTCCCATATCACGCGTTTTCCTATACAGATAAAGCGCCGTACTCAACCAACAGCTAGGAATAGAACTGAGATAAAAAAAAGTTAAAGAAAACAAATAATTTCTCATCTCTAGATTTCAGAATAAGGAGGAAGTAAGTCATAAATCATCGACTCTTCCAAAATATGATTTACTGAAACTGATCTAAAGAAAGAATATGGAATACAAAACATACCAGTTTCATAGTGAGACATTTTCAAAAATGAGGAAAAGTTCTTTTAAAGTTGGGAGAGGGACAGGATGAAGAAGAATATCGCAAGTTCCAAATTTTAATCCTCCGAATAAATCTCTGATTTCACTTTTGTATCAACTGAAAATTGGATTCAATGCAAACTTTGATTTCCATGCCATTTCATAAAGGATAAAATATTAAGAGTAACTTTTGAATACGTATATACCATTCGTGCTCAAAGCGCGGAAACGTTTTTGTGCCGTAATTCAGAAACTACGATTAACATAAGTAGCACCTTAGCTTTTTTTTTGTCAGATGAAAGAAAGTATCTATTCCAAAAATATTCGTCATAACAATTTATGTCAAATAATTAATCTTTGTTCAAGCAATTAATCCTTGTCAAATGAATTCTCAATACACGACTATTATTCTCTGCACGTGCAAGGTACGTTTTTTTTCACGTGCTAAAAAGAGCAGGTTGCCCTTTTCGGCGCCTCAAAAGGAAAGCAAATCTCCTACATCCTGGTGTGCATAGTTACACAGATGCCCGCCCAGATGTCAGGTCTACACGCTCCCCCAAGAAATATTTGGCGGTCTCTTTCACGCCGGAACGGTGCTGTCTCCGAAGCCTTTTTCGTCTTCCCCACGGTGATAATCTTAAGTAGACTGGGGGAGGCGTTCTTTACAGCTTCGTGTGCAAAAATATATTATTTTCAAGTGAGTGATAGGGACAAATGTGTGAAAAGAATAAGTTTTATAGAATTCTAAACATTTTCAAAAATTTCAGTGTAATTAAATATTGGTGGATTAAACGGAAAAGTGTAGATAACGACCTTCAAGATTATGAACTAAATTTTAATTTCAAGAAGTTTGTAAATAGCTTATTACTATTAACAACTATTAACACAGATTTATAATTTATCAAAGTAAAAATTAGAAAATAAATACATTTTTGGGAAACAAAATTTAATGAGTTGACTGAACCTACCATTGATAAAATTACACCTATATTATTTGTCCAACGGGTAAGGAACAGATTTAAACTATGGTATAACGTTCTCTGTCTAGTGCAAATATTAAAATAATTTTCATTGTCAAAAAATAGTTACAAACTGCGTATGACCACGTGGAGGATAATAAATAAATTTACTCTCCGGAAGCAAGCAAGGGACCAACCCATCAAATCCGATCAATATTTTGATATGTCCTTTTTAAAGCAATCACGGAGGCAACCCATGAATTTTGGAAATTCAGGAATCTTGGATCCCAAAAGATTCGTTCAGTAACACTATCTTTTAGGCACACTTTGCCCAGTGTAAGAAACATACTGTAACAATCGCGAAATGCTGCTATTTACTTTTGGCATAAACAAAGTTTCATTCAAATTGTTTCAAAAATTTAGAGTTGAACATCAACGAAAATACGTTTACTGTGCTAAAATGCACGCATTTCACATTATTGTCAAGGTAAACAATTTATTTATATAAAAGTTGGTAAAATAATATTCACTCCATCCGAAAGTATATTTGACCTAAAAAACTAGAATATTGGATCGTCTCTTTTTCTCGTTGTTCCGGTCTATCAGAAATTACTTGCATTTCTTACTCTAGAATAGGCAAGTTGTAGATTGAAATATAGACTGAATTAAACCGAACAACAGTATTATTTCTAGACATCTACCCTAGGCCATCAATAAACACCCCAAAATAACATTAACAAAAAATACATAAAAACAATGGTAAGCATGTATTATAAGAGTTAAAGAATTGAAAATATATTTTACAGACCTGCTGCCAGTACTAATCTCATTAAAGCTCTCGACTATGCGTCTCGGAGGGATTTATTAGAGTTCACTTTATAAACGCCAATTTAGAGATNCTATGCGTCTCGGAGGGATTTATTAGAGTTCACTTTATAAACGCCAATTTAGAGATCAGCCGCCATTTGCCTTTCCGAGACTCGAGTTTACGTGATGAGGAGACCACTTGTGAATCTGCCCTCACTCGTTTGTCCCACTCACACAGTGACTTCTACCTTCTACACGAACCCAATCACTGGTAAGAGTGCAACTGCTTCTAATGCCTGCTGTCAGTTCTTCAACCCACAATTCGATACTTGAAAGATGCAAACTAATTCGTCGAATCGTATATAAGTTACCTACAACATAGCGGCCAATATCGTCATCAACTTTTGATCCATTATCGCTCCTTAAGTTGTCTACAAGTGAAATCAAGTTCATAGAATTCTCTTAAATTGCGCCAGGTAACAGATTAATTATGTAATGTTGAATGAAAACGGCGGTGAGGTTCACCGCAATTTAAGAGATTTCTGTGTGTTTGTGAACCAGAATTGGAAAATACTACCCAGAACAAAGTACTTCCTAAGGGAGACGCCTCATATGAGGAGCGTAGTCTCTACGAAACTACCTCAGAGGTCTTTGGGTCTCGCAAGTCGAATGTTAATGGAAGACGGGCCCGGGAGGCGAACGGAATGGCGCAGTTGGTAAGCGCATGAGCGCATTAAGCTCAAGGTCCCGAATTCGTATCTCGGTCCCGTCTACCATTTTCATTCAACATAACATAATTAATGAAATCAAGTTGTTCACGATGTAGTACGATTGAAGTGAGACGAATAATTGAAAAATCACAATATTTATAAAGTGGGACTAATACAGTTTCATGAAGAAAATGATGTTACAATAGCTTTTACAACGAGCTCACCTCCGATGAAAATTACGTACATGATTTTTAGCACTTGGAGAATTTGGATTGTCAATATGTCCATACAATACGCCGGTATTGTTTTCCATTACCGATCGCAAAGAAATAAATCGAGATAATTTTATACCGAGAACCTTTCTTTAGCAGTGGATCTGGGGTATATTTAACAGATGGAATGAAATACGTTATTTGCTAATTTTGGTAAGGCGTTCATAAGGGAGGACGAATTCGAATGAAAACTTATATTGACTTGAGAGCTCTCAATCAAACAGATCCTCAATACAAATTACACTCGAAATGAAAGTTACGAAGTATGAGTAAATAGAGAAAAAAATAGATAAAATAATAATAATAATAACACAATACAATTACATAGATTTTAAAATATAGTAACAGTTTTAACACAGATTTTTTAAAAAATGTACGTCTCAATCATGGAAAGAGAGTAGCAATAACGTTTGAACACCTTTAACTCCTCCCATTATCCAATAACATTAATAAAATATAATATTTTATAATAAAATTCACGAATAAAAGTACATGGATGGGCGGGAGGGGGATGATATATTCATGCCTGATCACTCTCGCCAAGGCCACATGAACCACTATGCGCGCTGGCGTGTTCCGGGAGCAGGACTCCAGGTCAGGGGGTCGCACACGCTCTTCCACGCACGTTCCAGGAGGCTAATCGCTGCTTCGGAGTCTTCACAGGAGCCGCAAGCCACTTAGAGGCTGCAGCAGGCAAATCCTGAGGATCAGGGCGCTTCACTCTGCGGCGCAGCGGCGTGTGTAGAAGACCAGTTGACTTCCCCCCTCTCCTTCGACACGCCCCTTCCGCTTTAATAGCGGCTGCTGAGGAACGTTGCTCATATGGTATCTTTCGGAGGGAAAGCGACGTTTTTTTTCCGAGAGAGAGAGATAATGTTTCGGCAACTTGCTTTACAAAGAAGAGTTCTTCCTTGCGAAAAAATGTGGGCTTGACATTTCACTTAGTTTCACATCCGAGGCACTCGTAAGTTTTCTAAGAGGAAACCAAGTATACTCCGAGTCACGTAACTTTGCCGAAAATTATTCAATGTAGCTGCCATATTGCCAATATCTCCGAATTCAAGTTATATCCAAAATATATTAATAGTAGTAACAAAAACGACATTCAGTACAAGCTGTGTACCAACATCAAGCCAGTTAGACTGACAATAAATAAATAAATAAATTAATAGTTTATTGTCAAGACTGCTGTCACAAACTATGACCACGTTGAGGCAATAAAGTAATTTTTAGCGACTAATATTCCATAAACTAATAAACACTGTGATCTTCCGTTCATGTTTTTTTTTTCTTAAGTTAATTTTTCTCGAAGCAAAAACGCCGTCCTGACGCACTTACCCGAGGCGGGTGATGAATGAATGACATGACGAATGATGAGTTAATGTTGTGATGGAATGATAGGTGGGGGAAATGTGAGACCGAGAAAACCTGCCGCGAACCCCGCTTCGTCCACCACCGCGAAACATAATTATCGTTGTATGTATATTAAATAAATTAAACCACCCACTTCGTCATATGTCTTAATCGGAGACTCAGAGCCTACTTGTCCCATTAACTTTTTAAAAAGTTACATTATCTTTGAACATTGTGTTGATGTATTCCCGTGTGTCTGTCATGTGCCGCATATTGTGTAATGTTTCTACAGCCCGGAGGAAGGACATATTTCCCGAAACGTCAGTAAATACATGGATTTTTCTTTTCTTTTCCTGACCCTGCCTCAATAATTAGCGTAATCCATTTAATCAATAGCATTAGACATAATAAAACTATCATGTAAAATATTACTTATGCGATGGTAAACTAATCATTTGTCCTTCCATTCCAGGCAATTCACCATTACTTTACTCCAGGACTTAATTAAAATCTAGTGTGAACAGTTCGGTCGTATCCCTCGTGAGCGACAAACGCGTGCGACAGCGCGCGACAAGATTCTAACACCCTTGTAGTTACTAGACTGTCCTGCGTCACTGTAGCGCTACAAGCGCGACATTCGACGACGCTTGAACTTCAAACTTGCTTCAGTTATGTCGCGCGTGAAACGCTACATGTTATCCGCAACCTACTTGGTCATACAAGAGATATAAGTATGATCAAGTTGATCTTGATTTTATCGTGATCTCGTCCGAATCTTTATAAGTTAGCTCACTGTTTTGTGCAAATTTCGAGATAAAAAATATCCTAATGAAATTTCGATAGGAGAAATATGCAAGAGACGTCTCCTTTGGGTTTCCTTCAGTATTTTACGCGTATTTTACGTGACGCCCTCTGGCTTAATCGCAGGACACTCAATCCCGGCGACGTGACGCTACACTTTTGTCGCTTGAAGTTGTCGCGCGCTGTCGGACGCGTTTGTCGCCCACGCAGGACACGGCCTTTCCTCTTTTATTTGAGAGAGGCATGTGAGTAGATAATGACAGCTTCAAACGATACCTCTAGACCAAGATGAAATTAATTAATTACATTGAATTGATAACTCCATGAGAGTAACGGACTGCTTGCCCCAAACAATCACAATCTACAAAAATAATTATATTCGGAACTTTTCTTTTCAATCGTGTGGGAAATACGCTTGATGTAATCATTCAACAAAATGAAATATATCAAATATATAGAACACATTTTAAGGACTTTTCAGTGGGAGGGTTTGGGAGTACACAAGGGTGTTGAATACTTCCCAGTCCGGTCATCCCCATCGGAAAATATTTATTTTTGAATTATCATGGTCACAATTCACAGAAAAATTTTTTAAGTCACTAGAATACGAAGGCACTAAAATTTTGATATTGAGCTAGATGAAAAAGTTATTAGAGTTGTTTCAAATGTAACTAAAATGAAAACAAGATAATAATTATTAAATTAAAGGATTTTGTAATAATGTTTTGCTATTTACAAGTGACCTTGAGTCAAATAATTTTTGGTGACACAACCTCGTAAGCTACTAAACGGCATTATGTCTGAAGTTTCTAGAGTAAAATGTGCTCTGAAATTGTATAATTTAAAGTTATATCTCCGAGTATTGAAAATTTTCGAGTGTTGGCAAGCAAAACATTTCCTAGTATAGACAGGCGCCTCCGTGGAATCTTCCCCTGTCCTCACCCCCACACCGACCCTTCCTTCCCACGAGTTTCGCCCTCCCATGGCGCCCCAAGACCTTCGTGGCCTTGCCCTCCTCCACTGAAGCGCATGGGCCGCCTGCCGCCAAATTAACGAAGCTTCAAAACAACCTGGCATCGGCGGCGCAGCGGCGGCGCAGTCTCAGTCCAGAGACCAGGCGGCGATCCTCGGAGGAGGGATGCCATATATGGAGCGAATATTTCTCACACTGGCGCCGAACGAAAGAAGGCTTTTGCCCTGCCGCCGTCGGGTTGTGCAGGTTGGCAAACAATGGACGAAATCCTTGAAACGAATTGGGATTGGACTTCTTTTTTTTTTTTTTTATTTGGTCATAGATCACCTGAGCCCCTAATGTACAACAATGTCAGCACTGCGTTTCGTTTATAAAATTTCTGGCCTGGGTTTTTCTCAGATTTTCATTTCGAGTAGAGGCTGATTTTTTATTCAGGCTCTCTATGTTCTTCTCTAGGGACGGCGTCTATTGAAATATTAAATCTCGAATTTAGTGTTCTTTTAATACTTTATAAACAATATTTTCCAAATAATCTAAAGTTTCATAATAATGCGTACTTCTGTATTAAATTTTTTTGTGTTTTATTAAATACAAATTTGATGTTACTATCATACCACGTACCAAACTATTTTTATCGCTAGGTGGATGTTGAAATGTTAAATCCGCCTCTGCCTTAGGGCCCTTGATCGGAATTGATGGGATGGTCCCTTGCTTCCTTCCGGAGAGTAAATGAGTTTATTGTCCTCCACGTGGTCATATGCAGTTTGTACTGCTTTTTGGCAATAAATTTATTTATTTCTTCTCTTTTAATTTCACTTCTCTCTTCATTTTCTCTTGCCCGAAAATGTCTTGTAACATACTTACTTCGCACTTTGAACATCTCACTCTGTTGAACTTTTCTTTTTCTTTTGTTATCTAAAAAAGTATCTTTCATTGTAGTTAAGCCAAATTTGGCCAACACAGAAAACAACACCCATAAAAATGTTTCTTATCTCAAACACCACTGAAATGTTTATGTGGCTATCCATGAATTTATCTGTCCATTTTGTCGGGCACTGTGCACCAGTTGTGAAGTACAATTGGAGATTCAAAGAAGAGTAACTTTCAATTGTTTACTTCCTGATTAAATTCAGCCAATTGTTTTCCTTTTTCTCAAAGGTTCATTGTCGTTTTACCAGATACGTATGCGAGTTTATTAACGTAAGTAATTCTAAATAAAACTATTACATTATTTGATGCGTGGATGACATTGCAGCTGCTTTAGATTCCGTACAAGACGACGAGAACCAAATACTGAACTTGTGCTCGGAAGTCTTCTTGTCATCACATAACTGAGAGACAGAGTGATAGATGATAAGCTGAAGCCTCCCTTCGTGAAGGGAAGGAACAGCCTGACTGCAAGTGACGCGGGGACGATTCCCATCCCTTCCTGAGCAAGAGCTCCCTTTTTCCCTCTTCCCATCTCAACACACCGGATGTGCAGCAAGTGACCGGGCAGCTTCCGGTGACCGAGCACCAAACGACGAGATGGAAAAGCGGTAGTTACAGCGCGGATGGCCTTCACTAGTAGCCTTTGGGCGAGAAGGATAGCGGGGACACATTTCTAAAAAGCATTCACTCACCATCGGAATAAAAGTAACAGAATGAATAGTCCTTCTTCGTCTGCGTAGTAATACAATGAAATTGATAAATATCGATCTATTAAAGCAGACAATTTATTATTACTCCAATTAAAATATGCTTAGTGGAAATACATCAAGGTTCCACTAATCACAATACACAATAATTAAGAACATCTAGAACACTTTAAAACTTATTAAAATCCAAACGTTTCGGTACACATTGGAACCATTATCAAGTGAATTAAAACATTACGGGCGAAAGCTCAAGTATTTTACACCGTGAACCTTGATGCTTTACCACTAAGTAAATTTTAATTAGAGTAATAATAAAGTAATATTTTCCGTAGAAAGTGGTCCACATGAAAGCTAGATATATGGAATTCAGCTTACAGTATACCGTAAGCTGGATGTTGAATTGCCAAGAAGTATTTGAAATCGGCCAATACTTATTTAATAACTAAAAAAAAACTAGTGGTACAAATCCATTGCACATATTTTCTCATATACTTTTCTCTATCTGCAGCATAGAGTGACAAAAAATATCGTAAAAGTGTTATGTAAATGTAATTTCGTTGTAGACAGAAATTGATGTATTTTCGTATCTGCAGTGCGTTTTCTCTCCTCCCATGTATTTTACCATTATCATATCTTTCATTTCAGTTTACGAAAAGTGTATTCTACGTGTACTTGGCCCATTTACATTGCTAAATATTATTGAAGCTTCTTGAAATAGTAAACTAATATGTAAGTGCAGCTGATAGACATGTGTTATTTTACTGCGTCTATATCAAACTTTCAAGCGAAATATTGCTACTGCGGATGTAATGCATACGCACAGAAAATTACAGCAAAATCGTTGGAGCCGTTTTTTAGAAACATTTTCGAAAGAGTGTTTTGATCTTCATGTGAAGTACCCTTTGTTTTAAAGTAAAAAATAAATATAGCACGTGCATCGACAACAAGTAAATTCTACTGTAAATACGAAATATGAATTAAATATATTCATGCGTTTACTCAGAATCGCTGCGCACAGACGGACAGATAGCCGGACCAGAAACAACTTTTTCTGAATCAGGGATAACCAAAACGGATAATTCCGTCGAAATCTCTCTTTCGAATTTTTTAACGATTACAAAACTTTCTATTACTACGCATATGAGAAACTTTCTATATAACACGTATATGAGAAAGTAAAAATAAATAATAATAATAATAATTTTATTGTCAAAAAACAGTACAAACTGCGTATGACCACGTGGAGGAAAAAAAAACTAATTTACTCTCCGGAAGCAAGCAAGGGACCATCCCATCAATTCCGATCAAGGGCCCTAAGGCAGAGGCGGATTCAAAAAATTCAGCAAAAATTCCTAGATAAGATAAAAAGTTAGCTGCGAGTTATAATACTAATAGAATGTCAATATGTTTGTAATTTTAAGCAAAAAATTACATGTAAGTTATTATCGAACTATAGATTATTCTGAGTATAGTGCTTAAAAATTGAAATAACACTAAATTCACGATTTATTGTTACAATAGACCCGCCCCTAGACAAAGCCTAGAGAACCTGTATGATAAATCTGCCTCTACCCGAAGGAAGACCGGAGAAAAACGCGGGCCAGGATGGGGCTACAGAATTTATGTACACAAACGTGCCAATGTTGAGTACACACTTATTTAATATCCTAGTCCGACCGAGCGAAGATTTTTTAATTCAATTTAATGTGTTCGTTTCATTCAATTAGTTAATATAAAATAATTATCGTTGCATTCAAATTTTCCAGCAATATAATAAACTAAGGTGAAGGAAAGGATATAGTTTAATAGTGTCAAAGAATGCGAAGGGAAGGAGAGCTGAAAAATTGCAGTTTTAAAAATATATCTGTTCAATAACCCCACATGGGATAATTAAAACATTCTTAGCTCCAGGGGTAAAATGTATGCTTGTGACAGAATTCAGAAGCCAAGAACTAATAAAGGGTAACCCAAGACACACGCTTTGAACAACATGGGGAGACGTATAGAGCTGAGCGACAGTTGGCAACGTAAACAACTCCGTTCAAATTAGTGTTTTTTCTGTTCCCTGTCTCGAATCGGACCACATTTTTGCACTGAGATGTTTATTCTGTCTGACACGACTTATTTGTCTTTCTTGAGATGAAAACATAGTAATTTACAGAATCAAATACTTCAAAACCTCACAATATATTGATAAAAACCACTTTAAATACTCAATTAATTCGTGCCTGAACCACACCGACTGATAACTTTTTCCTGTAATTACAAGGTAAAGAAGATTTCTTTGTCGTCGTGGTTAACAGTAATATCTTCTTTCTAATGCTGCCAGAATACATCAAATGATGAATACAGTGAAAGTAGCAATTAACAGCCAATAACATACATCTCTTCCAAACTACTTAATCGTAAATCAATGAGTCTCCTTCATTATGGTTGCCTTAAAGACCAATTTTCCTCGAGGCTCTGAGAATATTTCAATAGGGCTCACAAATTGAAAATGTACAAAGAAACCACTAAGGCTGAAGGCAGCCCGCTGCATTATTAACGGACGAAACACAATAAGAACGTAAAAACGAGGAAAGAAATTGAAAAAAATAATATCAAAAGGGACAAAACGAAAGGGCTTAAAGAGAAGTTACACTATTGAATGTATAAGAGAACTTTTGAATGATAACAATTTCCAAAAGTAAGGAATCGTTATCCTTCAAACAGGAACTGACTTAAATTGACAATAGACATCGATTCACGAGACACGTCATGAAAATACGAATTGTGAATAAAATTAAATTAGTTTTCGAAAAATATCTTCAGACTTGAAATTATCCTGTCATTCTGAAGAAGACTCAATAGATTTGCCGAAACGTTGACAAAGTAAAATTTATAAATAAATAAATAAATGTATTGCCAAAAAAGCAGTACAAACTGCATATGACCACGTGGAGGACAATAAACTCATTTACTCTCTGGAAGTAAGCAAGGGGCCGTACCATCAATTCGGATCAAGGACCCGAAGGCAGAGGCGGATTTAACATTTCAGCACACTCCTAACAATAAAAATAGTTCGGTACGTGTTACAATATTAACCTAATACCAACAAAATTATATTTAATAAAACACAAAAAAGTTATTTCAGAAGTACGTATTTGTTCATAAACCAAAAGGAATAAAAGAAGAATATAATTTGTGAATATCATTGTCATACTGTAGGTATCGCCCATGTTTTTGAGATACATACAACATAATAATTAAGGATATTTACACACTAAAACTGAAATCAATGTAAATTGAAATAAAATACAATTTATATAAAAAAAATCTCTAGGGAAACACTCCGCACATTTTATTACTGATGTTATCTGTATAGTCCAAACAAAACATTTAAAACAGTTCTACAATCTTAGAGACCGATAGGAAAATGAAAAAGAAATATCCCCTACGGTGACGAATGCCAGACCGGGAAAAGGGCGTGCGTGGGCGGCACAGCGACCAAAGGGCAACCACCGCCCATTGACTCTCTTCCCTTCTAACGTCCACCCTTCCCTCTTCTCCACCATTTGTTCATCTGGGCGCGCCCTTCTGTTGCCGGGGTCTACGTCATCTGTTCCTTTCGGTGGGAACATTCTGTGGCTGAGAGGTGACAGCCGACTGCTTCTCATGAGTGAGGTTCTGTCGGGTGTGGAGAATATCAGTTTACAAGGAACAAACCTAATTGCGCTCCGGAAGTCTTCCCGAAATTGAAATTGCTCCACAGAACCAGTGTGCTGAAAGTTTTAAATATGCATTATATTTGGAATAAAACATTAATAAAATATATCTCACAATGAAGATAAAATTACTGTAGATAGAGATTAATGAATAGAAATTAATGAGGAATAGATATCTTCATATTAAGTAGATATCCGTTGGAGGGGGCATGTAATAACATGTTGCAGAGATGGCGAAGCTAATAGGATAGGGGCCGAAGGATCCATGAATTCTCTTCAGATTTGGAATGGGAAGTTAGGGAAGTGGGATACTGTCTCAAACAGGTTTTGACTGAAAATGGTTTTTCAAAAAATATTTAGGGTTTTATCTGAGTGCTGAGAATATGATCAAAATATGTGACAATCTGGGGAGGAGTTGTTTGAAGTATAGGAATGCGTGGAGGAGATTGTGAACCAGAGTTTCGAAGGAGATAACCGTCAATCCTCCACTTGAACCTAACACTGGTTATTTGTTACGTTCCTAATTCCAGTTTTTGAGAATTTTTTTATTCATTCTTTCCATATCCTCCCCCTACATAGTCACTACGGGACTTTCACACATTTCTTTTTAGGTATTTACTTCTCTGTTACCTGTATTTCTTATTTAATATTATCGCATCAGTCCTCTTATGAATATTATTTTCGCACAAATGTCTTCGAATATTTCATATTTCTGTCTCGTTTCGATCGATTTGGACATATTTATGGTGTCTATCACTTTAAATAATCATTCAAAAATTGCCTTCTTGAAAATCCAACAAATTTCATCCAAAAATAAATCCATAAAATATATTACACTGTGTCATTATGTATGCATTAAAATCTCCGTGCGATGTTATAATTTATTTGACATCTCTATTACGCTTCAACCATTTCTTATTTTTGTGCGCAAAATATACCTCATCTATAAATTTATAGGTGTGTCTCCCCCTTTGAGGATGGAGAGAGTAGGGAAATGGCTGTGTCGAGTATTTGCAGAATGCAATTAAGATAAAATGCGCTAGCGGTATCCGGGTAGGTTTGTTTCGCTAAATCCACTTTCGAGTGGCGTGCTACTCCTACGCCAAAAAAGAAAGACACATAAGGTTTTATTCATACACGCTCATTCGCTCCAGAGTTCAGACCTCACCTTGTGTGGTCGATTCTATAAGAAATATTGAATGACATGCGATAAAACGAAGATCACTAAGACGACGTACGAAACTCGTCGCGAAGTTGTTTTAAATCAATTTTTCAAGGAAATGCAAGATCACTGATTATACAGTCTCAGAAAAATTTGATGGGATAACAAACGGTTGTTTGTATTTTATCATATTTTACAATACCTTGTTGTAAACAACCGATTTTCAACGCTTTTTTTTTTGGTAATTGATTTTGATTTACTTAACACAAAGTACAAAAATACGGTTATAAGATGAATAAAAGTAGAAAAAGTATTATAAAAGAGAATAAGTCAAGTAAGATAGAAGCCAAGTGAATATTTTTACCTTACAAATGTTTGATTATTTAAAAGTTTTATTTGGTATTACGATATTTCTAATTTTCAACTTTCTTACCGTGTGGAACTTCAGTTCTTTCATTTTTCTCATCAACTGCAGAAAACACGTTGTCTCGGGGATTTTAGGTCTATTCAAACATAACTTATTGAATTTCAGTGATGTGAAAAATGTATCATGTATAAGCAAAAAAGCTATTTTTATTTTACCTTTAAAGAACTTTTAACATAGATATATTTTGTTTAATAACCTGCTCATATTATTTCTAATTCTTATTCTGTAATTATATATACGTAACGGGAAAAATAGAAATTATCTGATTCCATTGAATTTCCAGTGAGCTACTAAATATCAGTACCGTCAATATTGACCCCATGAAGAAAATAATTAAACAGTTTCATTTTATACAGCTCTAAAATGGAAATAAATATGAAACTTATTTCCATATTTATAATTCCAAATATGGAACTTTATTTTTCATACGTATTGTTGCCTCTGTTAAATAAATTCAGGTCTATTGGATTTCTCCATAATTGTCTTGTTTAAAAATGTTGAACACTGATCAGTATATAATGCAGGACACCCGTGTGACGTTTTTCTATTTTCATGTTACCGATATTCTGTTTAATTTGATCGATTTATCCTATTTTCATCAAGGATCCTTTCTTTGTGAGAAAAGGTGAGAAAATTTTGTAAGATAAATTAATCAAAGAACGAAAGAAATAAAATATATTATGAACATCGGAATGAATTGGTTGAAAGTATAGTGAAACATAAATTAAATAAAACATTATAAGTCTCCTATAATAATAATAATAATAATAATAATAATAATAATAAATTTATTGTCAAAAAACAGTACAGACTGCGTATGACCACGTGGAGGACAATAAACTAATTTACTCTCCGGAAGCAAGCAAGGGACCATCCCATCAATTCCGATCAAGGGCCCTAAGGCAGAGGCGGATTCAAAAATTTCAGCAAAAGTTCCTAGATAAGATAAAAAGTTAGCTGCGAGTTATAATACATATATAATGTCAATATGTTTGTAATTTAACGCAAATATGTTTGTAAATTTACATGTACAAGTTATTATCGAACTATAGATTATTCTGAGTATAGTGTTTAAAAATCATACGAGTTGAAAAAACACTAAATTCACGATATATTGTTACAATAAACACGCCCCTAGACAAAGCCCAGAAAACCTGTATAAGAAATCCGCCTCTACCCGAAAGGAAAAACGGAGAAAAACCCGGGCCAGGATGGGGTACGTTTGTCTCTCTGCTAGACTATGTTCGTAATTCTCACTGGAACTTTCCAATTCAATTAATTAATATCCTAGACCTCCTAGATTAAATGTACTCGCCATCCGAAGAGCCAGTATCGGATCTCTCAACAGAACCAGTGATCGAATACGCGTTTTCCCGCTGACCAGCGCCATAGAAAGCGAGGCGTCGCGTCGCTCGGTCGCGTCCAGTTTGAGCAGTCGACAAGTAATTAAGCAACTCTTCGCCGGCTCATTTAGCCAGAGCCTTCGCGGCGCCGTGCCGACCCATCACTCCACCCGCTCCTGCACCCGATCGAGCTCATCTCAATTTCCAGACGAAAGAGGCCTCTTTAGGAGGGATGCCAGGGCTTATAAAACAGCCATAGTTTTTTTTTTATAGATTGAAAATTTTCTATTTTTAGATTCTGGTAGTTTTGAACACAAACGCATTAAAAACACTATTCAAAGTGTTTTAAAATTAAAAATTTTCCGGTAATTGCTAGTGTAATATATAATATATTTCAATAGAGTTTCTCTCGAAACTTCACTTTCCAATATGAATATACCTTTTTTCCAGACAAGTATTGAACGAAAAAACTTGAAATTTTCGGAGGTTTTAGATACCAGCGAGAGTAATACTAGGAACTAGACTATTAAAAAAACACTTATAATAAAATAATCAATAATATTTTGCAATAAAAAGTTACTTATTGAAAAGAAACGAATAACATTTCTTCCTGATCTGAATTCTAATTTTTATAATTCAATTTTCCTAAACTAATTGGTGTGTTAGTACTGCGATATAAAACACTACCAAACTATCCTCATAAATCACTCAGAAAAGGGAACATAACTGTTGAAAAAAATTATAAACAAATTATGATCTTCAAAAACGTAAAACGTTTTAACAGTACTTTTTTATGATACTGTAATTAATGAACGTAAAGCGAGCCAAGTTGAGAAAGGTTATATATTTGAAATTCTAAGAACAATATTTATTTAAAATGAAACGAGCATTTTCATTGACATTCCCCCTTTATACTCGTCACCAACCTTCTGTCAGAAGGGCGGCGTCCCGTCTAGTCAGCTTCCAACCACTCATCGTGGTGGGATGCTCGTAATTTCAACCAGCGGCGCTGCGGCGGCGCTACTGTCTACTAAATTCACTGCCTTCAGGTGCCAGCCCCAGACTTAAACCAAGAGCAACCCGCCGCCTTGGACGACAGGTCACCCCCTGAGAAAGATGTGGATTTATGGGTGACACTAGCTAACGGAAGGGAGTATAAAATATGTATCAGACGTTTACAACGCACTTGTAAATACCAAATGGGCAATTCCCCATCGCTTGATTGCATGCTGTCTAAGAATAGTTTTCAAAATATATCAGGTGTCGGTCACTCAAAGCTAAATCCCAAGATATATTTATGAAAAATAGATAATTTTTATGATTTAATAATTTTTAGATCTATCTTTAGGGAAACTTACAAACATAACCGACAGTGGTAGGGTTCTTGCGCCCCACTCAAATAGGAGAACATTGGTTTAACCTTCATGGCCTGAATCTTCGTCACAATCAACATTAGGACATTACTGTATCCTCATGAAAATCTTGTCACGAAGTTATTAAATAAATAAATCATCGAAAATAATTCATCTAATACGTTGAACGTTGATTCATAATCATCTTGTAGGGACGAAAGTGAAGATACCAATAATTTTCACGAATTGTTTAGGTCTATCTCATCACTTGAATTTCTCAATCCAATAAAAAATTACAGTGATCCAAAAATTATTTAATACAGGGGTCAATAACTCATTTGTAAATGCCGATTTTCCTAATGTTCCTATCGTCACAATGAATTTTTCCCTTCAATCCTGAACCTTTCGGGTACAACCATTTATGAACCCAAGAGACCTATATCAATACAGAAGCCTGATTATGGTTGCTTCTAAAAACAAGACGGATGAGATGCACAGCTTATAGACTTGAAAAAATGAAGTTTGGTTTTTGGTTTTTACTTTGGCTTCAGGAATAACTGTACTACTCACGTATATCCTTGATAGACAACTAGCTGTTTAAGTGAAAGACCTCACTTAAATATTTCCCAAGAAATACTTTGAATATAAGTAATACATAAAGATCAAACTTATAAGTTGTCATATTAAATGGATTATATAAATAATTAAATTTGGAAACTCTCTAAGATCTAATAATAAAACCAAATAACAAATGAGCAGGAAAGGGAAAGTAATATTGCAATACGAAAAGAAATAAATAAGAAAATCCGTAGAAATATATTATCGTCGAACGTTTCACAATATCCACGAAATATTAACAAATGTTCGAAAAAACGAGTCGTGTACATTTAATGTGTCATTGTCAACCATTTATTTGGAAGATAGTATAAGTGTCACCAACTTTTCCTTCGTATAATTCATCTCAGTAGCTTCTTCACACCACTCGCTTCGTTCATGTCCTTCATACCTCAACATGTCGTAGGGTGTTATCTCCTTAACTACGTTTTAAAACCGTGCACAGCTCTTTCGAGTTTAGCTTCAGAGGCGTTAACCGGTGCATCAGTGATACGCCGAGACTAACGAGTTAAATTTACGCATTGACGACTCATTATACCGGCAACGCGAGAACAAGAGTCGGCTGACAACTGGTTTTCTTCACGGGAATCATTTTCACCGAGAGATCTCGACAGGCAGCATTTAGCGTGGCAGTGGTAGTTGCTGAAGCGTCGGACCTTGCAACGGCCTTGTCGACACCCGCTAGAAGAACCCACCACAATACAGCGCTCTCTCCTCTTCACCCACGAGACTGCGATGGGCAAAAGACTGTCCGCCGAACAATTGGTGCTGATTCGCCACACGCGATTCTGTCAACCAATACCCACATACCCACGCGTTCGGCCTCGCCACCAAGGCAGGGGTTTCAAAAGTTTCTTGAAGGACAAAGTCCAACTGGATGCACCTCGGTCTTTTGTAAGTACTTTTACTAAATTGTCAATATGTGAAATATTAACACGAATATCAAATATTAATATAAATTATTGGAAGTTAATTGAAAGATTCGAACTTTTAAGAACAATTAATGAAATGTGCGAGTAGCTTGTATTACACCTGGTGAAGACGACCTACATTGAATTCAGGGGCAGACCTAAGATTTTATAATAATTATTATTATTTTTCGGGGAGAAGGGAGGGAGAAGGACTCAGATCTTCGAGGGGTTTGGAAATATAGAAAGTTTGAAAATTTTAGTGCAAAATGATGCAACTTTTAAGCAATTCACAGTATATATTAAGTCAGCCTCCGTCTCACAAATCTTAGAAAAATATTTTTACAAAAAGCAATCAATTTGGTCTTCGCTTCCACCATATCACTGATCGTAGAACGAGGATTCAGTTTCTGTGCGGCCGAACTACGTGACTTTTTCAGCTGGAGCTTCTCTCACCATCTCCAGACAAATGTCGGTTCGGTACCATAAGTTCCCCGGCTACCCAACATCTCTCCTTCCCAGTTCCCTCAATCATGTCGCGGTTAAGTGGAAGAGCAGACTTCAAGGTCAAAGCCATAAGATATGAAATAAATAAATTTTCTAACTCACAACTTACGAGTCCCTACTCGTGGAGGAGTGTTTGCAACGTTTCCCGGGTTCGAGTCCCGGTCCGTAGCAATTTTCACCTGGCTGTTAATAAATTTTCGTTTATAGTGTTCCATGCTCCATGATGGTGTTCCATACTCCAACTCAAGTGTTTTATGAAAAACAAATTATTAATGATTCATTATTTGCACTAAAAGTTTGAAGTTTGAAAACATCGTTTCAAACGTTTGAATTCTTTTCAATTTTACAATAACATTTTCCAAAACTTATAATAATTTCAAAAACTATTTTCTTGAATGATTGTGTTGTCTTATGGCTCATATTAATTTAGTTTTATGTGTACTCAACTTTGGCACGGTTGTGTACATAAATTCTGTAGCCCCATCCTGGCCCGGGTTTTCTATCGGGTAGAGGCGGATTTCTTATACACGTTCTCTAGGCTTTGCCTAGGGGCGTGTTTATTCTAACAATAAATAGTGAATTTAGTATTATTTCAACTCTTATGATTTTTAAACACTAAACTCAGAATAATCTATAGTTCGATAATAATTTGTACATGTAATTTTTTTGCGTTAAATTACAAACATATTGACAATCTATTAGTATTATAACTCGCAGCTAACTTTTCATCTTATCTAGGAATTTTTGCTGAAATTTTTGAATCGGCCTCTGCCTTAGGGCCCTTTATCGGAATTGATGGGATGGTCCTTTGCTTGCTTCCGGAGAGTAAATTAGTTTATTGTCCTCCACGTGGTCATACGCAGTTTGTACTGTTTTTTTGACAATAAATGTATTATTATTATTATTATTATCATCATCATCATAGGAGTTCAAGAGACGCTGCACCGTCCGATCCTCAGATAGAGCCAGCCCAGCGGAGGGCACCCGTGCTCACGGCGCCCGCCGCCATTCCTTCCAGAACGCCACCACTTCGAAGCCGTTTCTCACCGTTCTTTCGGAATCCTCGCGTCTATTTTTACGAAGACGACAGACGCCGATCGAGTCCTTATAAGGTCTCTGCTCTTACCGGTTCTTGCGTCCACTACAAGGTGTTTCTCTCTGTCTGCTTCGCAACGGAGAAGGATTTACTAACAGAAGCATTGTCTCGCCAATTTCAGATGCCGAAGAGTCACGGGTTAACCACGCGAGGCATTCGAGCTGCGAGGGAAAGGAAAAAAGAACGAAATGCATAGGTGGAGTGAGGAGTTCCGAAATTTATGGAGCGACGTTGAGGTACGCGGATCGACTGCGTTCCGATCGGCGGGGAGGGTTAGTGGCAGTGATTGCTTACAATTTCTCAAATGTCGAGTGTTAAATCACGGAAAGGGTATAATAAGAACGAATATATAACTAAGCGCACCATTTGTAAACATCTAGCAATGGAATGCAGTATGCTGGTTTTTTTCATTGTAGTATTTGAAATGGGAAATGTAGCGAGCTATTGAAGCTTATCTACATGGAGCGATAGGAGGTGGGTCGTGGAGCTATTGTTAGGTGGACCGTTTAGCTGGGTTTACCAACAACTTGGCCCACATGCAGTCACGAGTTGTTAGTAATATTAAGATATTAGTAGTATTAGTAGGATGTGAACAGAAGGAGGAGGGTTGGCATTTCAGCAGTCACAGCAATATGGACTGAGACATTAATGTGAAAAGCTACAAATTTTGTTCTAACTCCGTCGGGAATGGGTGAGCGAGCACGCTAACCCCTTAGCCTGCTGATTATGAACATTCGATACTTTCACATTTTGTGAATTCTATTTATTCGTACTCACGGAACACTAGGAGGTTACAATGTTTGTTTCATTGTAATAAGAACTGAAATAAAGAGTTGCTACAAAAAATAAACATTTTAGACATAATCAATAATCAAACATGTTTCGACGAAATTTAATCTTCAATAGTTTCAGATTACAGGAACCAAGCATTTTTCCCGCACGAATCTCATTCATAGATAAGTTCCAGAGTATTTCGGACACCATAATTCAGGAAATCTCTCGTTCTGAAATACAAATCAACTTGAGAATATACTCGTATAACTGCGAATATGTCTCGTTAAATAATATACAGAACTTGATATTTACGTCGGGAAAAAATAGGACTTATTGTCTCAATTAGTTTTTATTGTATGAGGAAGCAGATTCTAGAAAATTTGTCCAACACTATCGATGACCTATGCTGAAAAAATATACAAACTATGTAGCGATAATGGTAAATTTTCCGTACATTTCCATAGGATCTTCAATAGTCATTCCGTAATCATCAGAGAGAAACAATCTTGTATTTTTTACTCACAACTTCTAGGAGAGAAATTTGCTTTGTCTGCGACCTAGTGAAAATTGCGATGGACCGGGACTCGAACCCGGGAGGTCAGCTTTGACCGTAGGTGTGCTACCGCTACACCACCCGCTTCGACTCCCGAAACGCATACACATCACCTGGTCGTAGTTGATGCAATCCTTATATTAAGTGAAGGAGCTTGCTTGAGTGATGAAACCTTCTCTTCTCATAAACTGATATGTCCCAAAGGTTCCAACTTAATTCACTCGATAACGTTTCGAGTCGAACACGCAAATCTAAACCACCATTCAGAGTTGGATCCTTATCTAACTCTGCAAAATAGTCTGAAACAGCCTAGAAGATCCAGTTCACTATTTTAATACTTACAATATTTTATCAGTCACTCCCGAACGAAAATTCACGCGTTTTTCATGAAGGTACTTCGCAAATGAAAATAGTTCATTGAGCAAGGACGACAGCACAGTAGTTACGTGGTGCTGCTTCTGTGGAGATAACAAATAAATTTACTTTATCAACTAATACACTATTTATCAGACCTCGTGTGAAAGGTGTGAAACAGCCGGGAAGGGATTAATTCAAACTCCGGGGTGACGCTGGGTGAGTTCACAGAGAATTTAAAAAAAAACGGAGGATCTGCAATTGATGAGTATGAACCCAACGTCGAAACACCACAAAGAGCAAAATCCAAAACACGATAGTTACTTTGATGAAGAATCGCTCCTCCAAGATTATCTTGAGCGTGCTTTCAAAGCGACTGACGTTGCAATTACAGACGTCCACCGATCGCAATTTCTTCTTCCACGAAACGACGTTATCATAGAGCGCGAATTTCCGCGCGTGCCGATCGAGGTTCTTTGGAGGACGTTCAGTTTTCGATGTAAGCACTTGCATTCACGCAATCGACTTGCCAGTCTGTGTAATTTGCTTCTGCCAAGTCTGAAACGCCTTGCCCGGCGGCGCGAGACAACGCGCCATTTACTCAACACGCAAGCCTCCTCCCCCTCCCCCCACCGAAAAATACGAATCGAAGAATCGATTTAAATTTCTTATTAACCCACACCCCACATGGAAAGTACGAAATCTGGAAACTGATTCGAGGAACTTGTTAATTAATAAAAAATTAAAAAATAACTATTACAACTTGATCCATTGTGGTCAGAATACGACATTATTACACCATTCTGAATTCGAATACAGATCCTTTCCTAAAGAATCAAGAATAAAAGCTGGATAACTTTAAATAAATATAATGGTATGGAGAATGAAATTTATTGAATGTCACTTATTCCATATTCTAGATCATCCTATTGTTTTCCTATTTCAGGAGAACCCGTTACATTTGTCATGCGTTTTACATGCTTGTGTAATTAACTTGTGTAAGAAAATAGAAAAAAAAAATGTTAATTTTTATTTCATCTTCAAGAAACAAAATTTTAGCTCACTGAAATAAATTTATTCAATAAAATATAAAACAAATCAGTTTGTAAAATCAAAATACATCTTTTCTTTCTTGTTTAAAGATCAGAACATTTATTAAAGGAATGCAATCATATATTTCATCGAAATCAAGCGATCTGTTTTTTTGAAAGAAGCTGGGAAAAGGGGAGAGGGAAACCAAAATTCAAAATCTGCCCAGACCCCGAAAATCTCACTAGTTGTGGGTTGTCACATTTAACCGTAATGTGCTTAATTCTTTGTTCTGAAACTTGGTGAATGAAAAGGCAGTTTAAGCAATACAATGAAAACCCAATTTCATTTTATTCTTTGAACAACGTTCTTTGTCATTCGGCACAGAACCAGGGGAGTGAGGGTCAAGCTTATGTGTCAGTGTGACAGAGAAAAGAGGTTTTGTAAGCCGAAAAAATCGTGTATCGTACTATGTGAACAAGTTCTCAATTGTAGAATTTTTGTGAATGGGGGAGAGATGAAAATGCGGTAGAGACAGGGTGCATAAGGCTGAAAATATGATTACACGAGCCCTCTCTGTATTTGATTGATGGAACGACGGCTTGAAATATTGCCGTGATGGAGAACGCTTCATTCAACTATTAACGTCACTGGCAGGCCGAGATCAGCGGTACACTCAAGAGTGGAGGCTATGGGGAGTCCCATGGGACTTGTCGACCACTCGAGCATCGAATCTAACCACTCACACTGTCAGCCTATCGATTAGCTTCATCGACAGTTTCTGTTGGTTTATACTAGGTTAATACTGTGACTGAGGTATGCAATAAAAAAGAAACCGATGATACATTTTCAATTGTCAATGTATTAATGGGTTATTCTTCAATTATAAACATTATCCGAAAATGTTTCTTATTTGGAAAAGTGCATATTTGTAGATTCCTTTCCAAAGATTCGTAAAAAGTCTTAAGATGATCCATTTTGAACATAATATATTGAACCCTATTGTTATTGACATACAAAAGTACTTGAACACGCGAAAGTACAAGCAAAAATAGAGATTAACAAATACACAAACATTAAAAATTTAAAAATAAATATTTTATTAGCGTTGCATACATGGCTGCCAAATCATCGCGATAAATCAACTTTTTCTTCGCCAATTCAAAAGAAGCATTCAAAATAACATTAATTAACTCGACTTTTTACGGTCAACCTGCGAGCTATCAATTATAGTTTACTTTAGACATAGACGCAGTGGAACAAATCGCAAATAATTAAGTGCGTTTTTACAGCCTCTTAATTACAATGTCACGCTGACTTAAGTGTTTATTGCATACTCTAAAAGAAACCCACAGAACCAATAGAATTAGAGACGCATATCACCCGCGGAGACATTTTCCAGATCAAAATAACCTACATAAATGGGAAGATTTTTTTTATAGAGAACTAGTATGCAAGATGAAATAAGAAGCAGCCTAGATTTTGAAGTAATTACATATTGGTATTTCCTTATTTGTTGACATCAAACGAAAATATAAATTAATGATACTACACTGGATTAACCCAAAATGAATTGAAATAAGAATTATAAGAATATAATTTTATATTATATACATACATACATCACGTGTATGTATTCTTCTCTTATAATTATATTAGATTTCTCATTCTCTTCCTTCTCTAACTCTTCATCGAAATCACAAAAAAGTGTCACTCAACAGTAATTCACCATTATTTAATATTGACTTTAAATATTAAATGTGATATTCTGTGTTTTTCTTTTCTTCAGAGATATCTACTGATAAAATTAAAATGGCACAACCCGTACTTGGGACAGTCTTTGGTTTGAGTTCGTCTAAAGATAGATTTTACGTGAGCAGTGATGGAAATAAAAAAGAAATGACAAATTACAGTGTGCTACAGTAACCCTATAACTGTGTCCGATCACTTCGTAGGGGCACCTCCCTTTCTTTCCTGACTGTGGAAGTCGTCGAGAAACGCTCGGCAACGATACCCCTTCATTAACGCCGTGAGGTTCGTGCTACTCCGGGAATTGACGAACGTTAGTGTCCATGGTCCAAGGAGGGCGCAATCTTCTACATAGTCAACGCCCTGCTCACTTCTCTTTCTTATTTCATTTCCATCCCATATCTCTTCACGATCTTCGTATACAGTAACCAAATCACTCTTCCTCACTGGTTCAAGCTTCCGCTCTTTCCCTCTGGCTAAATAATAAGAAATGGATTGTCAAAGAGCAGGTACAAATTGCGTATGACCACGTGGAGAACAATGAACCAATTTACTCTCTGGAAACAAAAAAGGAACCATCCGACATTTCCGATGAAGTAGCAGTGGTGGATTTATCATTTCTGCTCCCCAAGGCAACCATGGCATGCACCTCCATAAAATAAGAATAAAAATAGATAGCCTTTTTCACAAAAGTCTTCCTCACTTTTCACAAATATCTCGAACCCAAATATTAGAGTACCTCTCCTAAAATGCTTCAACACTATGTGTACGCGTTTGATATCCACCGCTTGTTTCACATTCTACTTTACTTTACCTTACTCCCGTCCGAATAGCATCGCTGCTTACCGTCCATTGCTTCAACTCGTTTATGCCTGTACAAACAGATTATGAGTACCCCATCCTGGCCCGGGTTTTGCTCCGGTTTTCCTTCGGATAGAGGCGGAATTCTTATACAGGTTCTCCAGGCTTGTCTAGGGGCATGTTTATTGTAATAATAAATCGTGAATTTAGTGTTATTTCAATTCTTTTGATTTTTAAACACTATACTCAGAATAATCTATAGTTCGATAATAATTTGTACATGTAAATTTTTTGTGTTAAATTACAAACATATTGATATTTTATCAGTATTATAACTCGCAGCTAACTTTTTATCTTATCTGGGAACTTTTGCTGAAATTTTTGAATCCGCCTCTGCCTTAAGGCCCTTGATCGGAATTGATGGGATGGTCCCTTGCTTGCTTCCGGAGAGTAAATTAGTTTATTGTCCTCCACGTGGTCATACGCAGTTTGTACTGTTTTTTGACAATAAATTTATTATTATTATATAACATATATGGTATACAATTTCTACCTTAATGACAATTCTGTGTGTGTAGGCTGCTAACGTACTTAGTGGCAGATATGGTAACTAGGAGTCGGATAAATGGCAGTCATTACACAGGGATATGTTACCGCAGTAAGTATTGTACAGTGACGTAAGTAAGTCCACTCCCACGAACACAATGCGAACGAAGAGAAGTTTGGTTGACCATGTCGGCATTGACAATCGAAATTGAGGCATAGTGCCCTGACATAAAACTGCACTTTCACTTTCCGTTGCTCACTTTCTTTCCTTACAATCTTCATATCTTCCTTATTCCTCTTGCCATGGACGCGGACAGACTTCTTGGGTGATTTTGGGGGAAATACTCTCTATGAAGTACGAAAGGAATTGCTTAAAAATGCGATAAGCAAAGGAACAAACGCCAGCAACTGATGTATTTTTCCAAAAACACCAGGGTTTGCCATTTATCAGATGAGTTATAAATGGTTCTTGCGTGCTCAAGGTACTAAAATGACATATTCGGTACCAGAGGTGGTGATGATATCTAGAAAGAAGATTACATTAGGAAGCCAAGCACAGGCATCGGTGATGATAAAGCCAATTATTGTCTTTCAGCATTGTCTGAAAGAACCATTTTGGAGGTCGATTAGAAATAAGGTAAAACTGATTTTAGGACACCAGATAAACAAGTCTTGATAGCTGCGAACAATTGCCTTCCCATGGTTTTGTATGTATAGAAGCTGCATCTGCAAGTTGCGATATTGTAGTAACAGTTATTTTGAAGTTTTATCCATTTTTTTGCTGTATTCGTTTCGAAAACGTCCTGTTTCACCCTACCTTTAAATAAACGAACACTCCTCAGAAGCGGACAAATTTTAAAATCACAGGTGTGACCGTTACATTTTCTTACTACGGTTTCCAAAATTACAGCCAAGATCACTGCCTCCTCACCGTGTACAAGAATGCCAATCGCAGTCCTACGCTGTCTCCCACGTCGGAACGACTCCTCGCAGAATTCCTCCGTCCATGAATATCCCCGCTGCTTCCCCGTGTCCCCACACGCAGCCATTTGCTTGCTCTGCTCCGCCTTTGTTGCTGCGAGGATTATGGGCCGTTGCTGTTCCTGCTGCTGCTGCTGTAGATGCTTCTGCAGCGGCAGTCGCTTGGGAGAAGACCGCTAGAGGCAGCGCACTCACTCTCCACACAATGCAGAGGTAAAGCACACGCTCTTGTTTTGCCCCGGCTGCAGCAGTAACGAGGCATGTCGTCAAGAGGATGTAAACCAACTCGCCTCCCGCTTCTCCTACCCCCCCGCCCAGGGCTTTCTTTATTCTTCCCCTTCTACTCTCAGTTAAACCTCACCGACAACTGCGGGGTCATATACAGACCCAAGATCGCAGTCCATTTCTGCAAGCTAACCTTCTTATACTTGCTTACCATGTTAAAAATATTAATTGAATTTTTACAGAGGTATTAGGCACAACAGGATCGTAGCTAGGATTATTGCTAAAAGGTTATGAGAGGGGGATTTCTGAGGTGTAAACGAAATAATCCCATATTTTATTTTTATCAAAAATGTTTATATTGATAAAAACTCGGCGCCAACTTAACCACTAACCCACGTATCATGATAATCCTATATAATATAACTTTATTCACGGTAATGTTTTATTATTCAGGGTAATTTTATAAGGTATAGACACTCTAGACGTTATAAGCAAATGTATGCAAAAGAAAAGTTTTGCAAGATCTCGGAAATAATGTCCAACATCGTTAGTTCTTATCAACCTCACCATTTTTATTTGTGTTATGTAATATAAGAGAACGACCGATACACTATCCACATGATTTATTATATGATTTCTTTTCACGATTAAGTTTGTCTCACCTAAATGGAAACAAAATTTATTTAACATTTATGAATATGTATTCGATAATTGAAAACTTTGGAAAAGACTAGTGATTCTGAAAACAAGGCCAAGACTATCTTAATCTTCGGAGAGTAGGGCCTTGCAGGTCTCGATGTCGATGTTGGGTGACTTGGTATAATTTCATTATGCATCTTGTTAGACCACGAATCACAATAAAGGAAGCAAGACCAATATGCGAATCACTAGATAAGACTTACGGTTTTTTGAACATATTAATACATATTGTAAGATTTTTAATTCCAGAATGTTTAATTCCAGAAGCCCAAGGGAATAGTAATATAATGAGTTTCGGAGACAGTAGTCGAATACGGTTCAAAACTATTTACAGACAAGTTGTTTTGTTTGCATGTTTTCCTTGGTTGGGTCCTTAATCATACTCATTCTGAAATCTGTTACAAACATAACATTTAACTAGACGTAATGATAAAATCTAAATTGACGCATCACACAAGTTAACAATTATCTTATTGTAATTTTTCGATAGATTGTCAATGATTGAAAACACGTCTCCGTAACATCTACATAATCAATTATTTCTTCCTTAATCAGAGCCACTAGAAAATTTAATGCAGAATCCTAAAAAATAATCGGCAATAAATTTCTGGTGAAAATTCTCAAATAACCTAATAGATTTTACGAAAAAAATATTAACTTTTATGAACATTGAAAAGGGAGATGAATCGAAAAAGGAAATATAGAACAGACAGGTAATAGTGACACGTGCACTAGATACGTTCGTGTCTGGACGCATCAGCTTCCACTGGAGCTGTACCGAGATTTACGAAGCGTAACTCACCAGCGCACAAGCATCACCTGCCATCATATTAGCAGTTCCATACATCATCTGCACACGGTATCTCTTGGAGTGAAACAATAACACTGCGTGTGGACAGTTGCCTATCGCTCACACATTGTTTCGAGCATTCATGTGTTATTGCATACGTATAACACTGAGCTGCTAGAGGCGTAGAAGGAACAACATTCACGTCCGTTTGCTACATCTGTCTGGGGTGGCTCTGGACCACAGATTAAGTTTCAATTGTGGAGTGGACGTACAAGTTTCAGAATGGTGAAATAATAGGTTTATGTACGAAACTTGGTGCTAACACAAATTCAGTTTTTGTTTCTCGCTTCATGGGACTTGGCGGGAGGAGGGGGGTTCGTACATTTTGTCATACATGGATATAACGCCTTAAAGGTATGGTGCAATACAATAACGGTACAACACTCTACTGAGAAATACTCCGCACTCCCTCAAATGAATTTATTTTTACAAGTCGGTATAAGGGTTCTAATGGCCTAAACGTTGGCGAGCCTTAAAGCCCCAATTAATAATAATAATAATAATAATAATAATAATAATAATACAAGTCGGCACCCATGGTCTTGAGAGAATGTTCAATTGAGACCAGTATTGAGAGAAAATTCATATATTGGAGGAAATATTGTTTCCTAAAAGTCAAGCAATGGAAAAGAGTAATCACAAAATTGGACGTTGTGTCAAAAACGGAAAACCAATCGATTTTTCTGAAACGAAAACTGGCAGATACATGAGAAAAATATATTATATTTATATACAGAAATGTCTCAAATTATGGTGAACCTTACCGCCAGCTAACCTATTAATTATGTTACGCTGAATGAAAACGGGAGATGGGACCGAGATTCGAACTCGTCACCTTCAGCTTAGCCCGCTGATGTGCACCACCTGCGCCATCCCGTTCGTTTGTGGGCCCTGTCTACCACTGACATTCAACTTGCGAGACCCACAGACCTCTGAGGTGATCTCATAGAGATTTGTATCCTCATATGAGTCGGCTCCCTCAGAAGATACTTGATTGTTGGTAGCACATCAGCGCGCTGAGGTGAATGTCCCGAATTCGAATCTCGGTCCCGTCTCCCTTTTTCATTCAACATAACATAATTAATAGGTTACCCGGTGGTAAGCTTCACAGCAATTTAAGAGATTTCTGTATATAAATACAACACATTTTTCTCATGTAACTGCCAGCTATCGTTTCAGAAATTTTTTTGTACAATTATTATATTTAAGTCACAGTCGTTTTTTGTACAATATTCTTCCGAAATAAGTTATCAAACAACATAGTCAAAAGCAAAATATTTTGCACCCGACACATGAAAGATAAGCAGATGATAAAGACACAAAATTCAGTTGTACATTTTCTTTTCATTTCCACTCGAAGCTTGTGCGATTGATACAACGTACTCTGGGACCTCGATGAGACAAAAATCTCCTGGTATCTTTATACATAAGCACACGCGCTGCTATTACAACTGCAATGAACTTCCGAGCAGAGCGTATATTTTTCTTCAACATTCCTCTGTCAGTCGGAGTTTCGTGCTTCAGCGTAATTTCGCTTGTGGAGGGTGATGACAAAAAGAAATCCTTAGGGCAAATATCATTCTTTGGCGTACTGAACAGTTATGAAAAAGTTAATTCTCTTGTTGTTAAAAACTCAATTACCTTTTCCTGGAATCAGAAACGTAGGTCAACATACGTTCAGTTTATGGACGGATTTGTAAACAATTAGGGCATCGACAACAAATCGCGTGGCTGGCCGGTTATTCGAAACAAGTTTTATTTATCACTTGCTGGAGGCTGAGTAAATAGTTTTAAACGTTTTGCTTCAATTATAATGTAATCACGGTGTTTTTCTGGGTGCGACTGTATAAATTTTGTTCCTTAATAATGTGTCTGGTCGTTTTTAGCAGCAGATATTTAAAAAAACAAAAAACAACAACAACTTATTATCATTTGCAAGTAGAAGCTTGAAATTATTAAATATTGTCACAAAAACAACAGTGATCATTCACGGAGTAAGAATTATTTTGGTATTCTTAGTTCATTATATTAAAAAAATACAAAATCGACGTATCGGCAAAACAGTATAAATATCACGTTTTATCAAACATTTCATATTCATTCAAAAAACCAAATTTCTCACGTGTGTATGTTCACAACATAATGAAAAATCCAATGGTGTTAACTGTGTTTTTAATGATTTTTGTTATGCTCTCCACAGCTATAATAAGAAATCCGATAATAGTTACGCAGTAGTGTATATATATATGTATGTATGTATA
>NNCF01126115.1:491702-515196 GCA_002313205.1 Laupala kohalensis
TGCCAGACTCAGCTCGGGGCCCCGTGTTTGCCAAACACTTAATTATACTTAAGAAGTATAATCGTTGAGTAGTAAATTGCTAAACAAAGAGAGACAAACGAAGATAGAAATTTAACACGTAAGCAATGTATTTGAATCAACAGAATGGAAATTCGCATCTGTGTATTAAGAATTAAACTTTTTTCATATTTTTCTCATATTAAATTATAAACTTTGCAAAGTATTTTGACCAATTTTGGAATGGAGCAACTGCTGTTGAAGTGCGAGAAAATTACTGCGCATATATGTCTACGAATTATATATACTACCTAGCCTTATTATTCCCAATTCATGTGGGGTCGGCGAATGGGGATGGATATGATGCTTCATTCTATTTGGCTGGGGAATACTAGGGTGCCGGATGCCCTTCCTGCCACACCTTCCCGGAAGCGGTGATTATGAATGATACAAGGGATGAGTAATTATACATGAATGTTGTAGTGGAATGATAGGCAGGGGAAACGGGAGAACCCCGAGAAAACCTGCCGCGAACACCGCTCCGTCCACCACCGCGGATTTTACTTGGATCGAACCGGCGTCCCCAGAGGTAGAAGGCGTTAGGCTCTACGCCACAGGTCACCCTACGATATATGCCTACGAATTGTACACTACAAATGAGGACTAACTCAATTCTTCATTTTCATGATTTTTTCAAGGGGGAAGATATTGGATAAAATGTGAGGGAGAGGAAAGAGGGTGAGTCATGAAGAAGGGGACGAAAATAAATCTCCCCCACGGATACGATGCATTCAACCGTGTATTGGTAACGCGATTGAGTTATCTAAACGGATATCTGAGTATGAGAAACTGCCAGCTGCATTGGATCTTATTTATTCTGTTCCACTGATCAGGAATATCAACCTCCAAGAGAAGCTACCAGATGCTTTGGACGGAATAATTTGTATAATGTGATTCAAATCATGAAAGCAAAAAATACCAAAGGAACATTCTAATACATTTTGGGGATCCGAGGTTTCATTTTGAATACTTCGTGAAGGCATTTTAGCAGACATAAAAATTTCTCAGGTCAATTTTTTTTATTCTCCTGAAATTAATTTACTTTTAAGTAAGTTATTTAACAGTTACACCAGACGTTATTTCTTTTCTCCTCTTCATAGGAATCAATGTTTATTACATTATCTTTACAGTTTCTCTTCTTTCTCTACACTCTATTTACTACAAATAAATAATCTGTATTTGCACAAACGTAGTTGCAAACTGCGTATGACCACGTGCAGGATAATAAACTAATTTACTCTCCGGAAACAAACAAGGGATCATCCCATCAAATTCCGTTCAAGGTCCCAAGGGCACTGGAGAATTTAATACTTATTAAGTTTTAATACTTTGAAAAATTTAATAATTTTAAACATACTTATACTCTTTATCACGACTCCCGATATTTCTCACTATCACTCCGTGAAAATGGTGGATTTTCACTTAATTTCTCACCAATATGTTTACCCTATATTCCGTTTTTTGCCCAACAATTATATCAAGATAACCATCTTGTGGTGTTTGAATACTTTTGATAACATTTGAACTCTAGCCCATTTGAACTCCATTACCCAACGTAATTTTTACTAACAAACCAGCAAATTGATGATAAATATTGAGAAGTACAATAAATGCCAAGGCCAGAGAGAGGTTTTGAGTGTTGTTAGGAATTTGAAAACTTCTTTACAAGACAGGAAATAATAATTGATTCCGATTGCCACCGATGAATAATAAAAGGAATCGGTACTTCAGAAAATATCGGATGCATAACTCGATTATCGATATCTGTCATGCAGATCAGGATATCAATCATGTAACCCTCGAGCCACGATTCGAATTATACTTCTTTGTAATTTATTAAAATTTATGGAATATTTAATATACGTTTGTTAGTAACATGGATAATTGTTTCACTGAATCTAGATTTATTTCAGTCAGAGTTAAATACTCATTAGTTGCGAAGGTATTGTAACTAAAAAATTGATCTATGGCATTAACTGAGAAGAAATTAGCGTGAACGGTACAAGCATTTTCTATAAGGTTCCAAGATTAAGAAAGAAATGGCATCAAACATTGCATAGGAAGTTGTAATGTGCCACATTATTTAATTACATAACCTTTTATACAAAATAAATTATTTTTACTCATTCACTTAGTGAGAACTAAAAATATAATTTTGATTGTCGTTCAACAATATATTTACGACTTAATAATTACTACATTTAGAATATTTTAGAGAAGGATCATTAAATTGTGAAAATCCGTGGAACTCAGTAGCAGAGGGTTATCAGTACAATTCCTTGAATTATGTCCACTTTATCAACCAGGAACTTCCTGAGGACGTTAAACGACGTTTATGTAAACAGTAATTTCATGAACTTGAACCCGTTCAGAGAAGCTCCGTAAAATCAATCATTCATGATCATTAGACAAAACATTTGTTTTTAAGTTTCCAGTTCTAAAATTCATTGTATAAATGAACAAAAGGTAGACGATTGAATAAAGTGTCAATTGTTCTATGGCTGTCAGGTTGTCGTCAGACCCAAGTTTTGAAAACCGATAGTTTGGTTATCTTTCAATGGACTTCCCAATAATTATAATGATGGCTGAAGATTTCGGATTTCAACGCCACGGCGCGGTGTTCCCAAATATCATTTAATGCCAGCAACGGTAATACATATTTACTACTATTTGATGTTGTATAAATAATGTAAAGGTTATGTAAAAAAAATTTATAAATAAATGCGAAGTAATTTATGTATCAAATAACTGCTTTCACATTATGTAATATATAGTACGAGAAGAAAAAGAATAATGCGAGTCTTATTAAAATAAGTTTCCTACGAACTCCCTCAATAGCAGCGAGAAACTCACTATAGTAACTCCTCGTCTTACGACAGAAGTTTTGAATTCCACGTATCCTCAGGGTATATTCAAGACCCTCCAGCTCCCAGAATATCCCTCGGTTCCCGTCTTAACGATTAACAGAGAATAAGATGGGTTCCCCTAATCCAAAACTTTCCAACCTTCCCTCTTCCCCTAAGAGAATTTCCGATCAATTCTAAAAATTTTCACCCCAATGAACGGAACCGTCTCGCTAGTATACATTTACCAACGTCTACACGAGATAAGAAAGGGGAGGGAAGAAATGATTTTAAGAAGAGAGATCTAAAGATACATGTACATCAAGTCCTTTTCTTTTAATTTTCACTGTCGAGGGTATTTTCCATATAAGAAAAGTAATTTCCTATATGGAAAGGGATGTTGTCTTAATAGTCCGGATGTTGTCTTAATAGGTTTCCACCTTCACCGTCTCAGGGGTGAACAGTGTTGAGGCATTCGTATACATGAGACTCGTGAACTGTACAGTCAGAAGTGCCGTCGTCTATATATGGTCTCCCACGAAGCTTACCTTCAAGAACTTGTATCATGAAATTGACCCTTTCACAAAACTCTGTTGAGATAATTCTTCAGAAAATAGTCTAAAAAACCTATCAAATTATTACATGAAAAGTCTCTTTATTCGGTTATCTTTCCAACAGCTAGATCTTAAATTGGATTCCAGGAGAGAAGGATGTTGATTATATATAAAACGATATTGAATGTTTGTATGTACCTACAAACACGACATAATTCGTTACTATCTGCGCAGAAAATTGGTCATATATTCCTGGAAGATATTTGCGCGGAGATTTTCCTTCTACGCATAATTTCTTGAAAGAAGAAAAGAATAATTATATATTTTAATACATCATTTTAAATTAAATATTTAAATAAATATTTTTTGTGTTTAATAAGTGTTAGAGAAGACTAGTGTATACATGGACGCTTGTTTGCGATTGTATTGATTATACTGCGAAGTAAGTACCACAACTCTTATCTCCGTACTCTCCCTGTTTGTTTTCGACACCCCTTCTTGATTCATTGGACGCTCCAGCACCCACACACGTGTTCCCTATTATCATAATCACTCCCATTACGCGCGAAGAGATCCCTGCCTCCTTCATTCGGATGCGACGAACAATCGGAACAATTAACTCCGCCTCGGTCGCCATTTTGGGAGCGTGTCACGACAAGAGCCGATCGCTGCCGAACGCCACCCGACAGAGAGTTAGATCGGACAACTCACGCGACAGTATCTGAGTGCTCGTACAGGGTAAATACAGTGCCTTTTGAAATTCATTTTTAATTTGTTATTATACAAATTTGAAACCGAATAATTCACGCAGAGTTTACAAAATAACTTTGAATTCTTCATGTGAGAATCGAAAATAAATTGAAAGTGGAAACTTAAAATATTAAAAAACATAATAGGTTAGGTTAAATTTACACGTAGCGTGATAAGGCTTAGTATGTAAATTATTTTATAACTGAAAGCACACAGCTTTGAATTAATACATTTTTCATAGTTTTTACAAAGCTATGGTCCCTTGCTTGCTTCCAGCGTGTAAATTAGTTTATAGTCCTTCCCGTGATCATACGCAGTTTGTACTGCTTTTTTGACAATACATATATTTATTTATAAAATTTTAGTCTGTTCGTTAAGATTCAGACCGAGTGGGACATCTACACGGAGTTTGCTAGGGTTCAGATAAAAATATTCCCATCTCGTTGTCTAGGTTCGGGATTTTTGCAAAGGCAATATACGCAATTTCCTACGGGCGCAAGAAAGTGACTGGAAAGTTATAACATTTGGAAAAAATGTTTGTTTTTTAAATATGTGTTGCTTTTCTTAAATGTTCTCTTAAATAAGATTTTTGTTGGATCAGCAAAGATTCTCTACAAATTATGAAAGTTAGCCAAGTTATAAGTGTTTCTAGGTCGGTTTGTTTTTGGGTTTTAGATAGTTATATTGTTCGTACTACTTTGTACCTTATAATAAGTAAGAATAATAAATAAAAAATTATATATTACTTTATTTTTGTATTATATAAGTAATATAAAAATATTTAAAATATATGCAACTAAAATCCGCTTTCAACGGGAGCTATATATACTATTACCTAGAGACGCTAAACATTTAAATCAGTCTCTGGGCCCACTCTAGATACGCCAACTATACAGCCCTCTATAGAGCCTTACCCGACAGGACGACACGACGCGTCCATCGTCCACGGAACGCAATTATCGGCCTCTCGGAAAACAGCAGCGGCGTTCGACATTCGCTGCAAAGTGGGGCCTTAAATTTTCGACGAGAGTTTGGGACGTGGTAAGGGTGGGGGGTGGTGACTGCGAATACGGTGGCGGGGCGGCGTCGCGGGTCAGCGGTCCGTTCGGGGAGAGTCTTGAATATGCATGGGATGGTCCGGCAATTACGGTCGACGGACAGTACTACCGCCTTTCAAGCGTGCCGAACATCGAACACGGAACACACAAAAAAAGAAACTCCCACCACTCTATGGCACATCATTGGGCTTCCGCCTAACTGCGCTCTAATTCCAAATTACTTTAAATGTCTTCACGATCGATTGGAAAATTATTTAAATATTTCTCGCTTCATATTTCAAGCACGATTCAGAAAAAAAAATATTCCAACGATTATATATAAAAAAAATATTTCGCTAGAAGACGAGACCATGCGATAAAATTTATATCTTTTTCAACGACAATAAATTGAAGATTTAAAAAAATGAATTGGAGTTAGTCAATAGCTACAATGGCTGAAAGATTTCCTTCAAACTATTCAAAAGAAGTCTTAATATAGTCATGGAAAACTAATGGAAGTCGATTACATAAAGCAAATGAATCATTTCTCTTGTTGAACGATCAATTAAAACGTGATTGACTTTAAAGGAAAAGCATTTCTTTCTTATCGAGAGGAATCCGAATTCTACGTATGTGACTCACGAAGCGAAATGGGTTGTTTGTGCTCTCATGTGCTATATCTACCAGAACAGACACTTAAGGATCTGAAAGCGGTTTTAAAAAGACAAGAAAACTTGCAGTGTAAGATTCATAAAAGTATTTTTAATAACTGCTGTTTTTTAATTCTAAAATCAAATAAAACTTAAATCTATTTTTGATGTATTGACATTATTTTCGTCTACAGTCATAATTCAGTACGGTAATTGCTGCAATCGTCAGGTGAAACGTAGTGAGTTACAATAAATAATTGTTTACACAAAAAGGTCGGTTTTATAATACTTAATTTTGTAAAAAGTGGTAAAAATGAATACTATTAAATATACTAAGTATAGAAACATTGAAACATCTTTCCGAAAAAATTTAAACAAAGCTTGAAGTTTGTTTACACTTTTACCTTTATCCAAGGGGTTGAAGATACCGAATTAGAAGATGCGTCTCTGCAATTGGCGAATGAGTGCCCGACGCTTGACACACGACACCCCTCCCCGAGGCAGATGAAACTTGGATGCTATGGGTGACTAAATGTGACTGAAGGAATGACGACTCTACGTCAACCCTCACAAATTCTACTGGGGTGAACGAGAATTTAAATCGGAGGTAAATTAACACACAATTTACTTCACTCAATTAAACTATTTTATTATAATATCCCAGGTAATTTCTGGGTCAATTACAATGTGTAAATCGTTTATCGCGTTGCTTTTGAAATAGGATATTCAGAAACGGAGTTTCACGATTCGCATGATGTGTGGAGCCCAAACTAGTGCTGATATAGTATCTCAATAACGGGCCAATTTCCTTTCTTTCCTTTATCTTATTTTACTCCACTTTTTAAAAAAAATCATCAATGTAGGGCTTGATAAAACGTGGTAGTGAAGCGTTCATTTCAATTCGTAAATATTGAAGGTAAGCTATAGGTTATTCTTGTGCTAGATAGAAAACGTTTTAGTCAGTTCATGCGAGTCTCATTACGAAGATGGAAAGAACACTTATACAAGTAGAGGTGAATCCTTCTCGGAATTCCTGAGTTGTTACACTGAGTTTCTGTATCTTTTTTTTTTTTCAACTAAACCCTCCAGCAAGTCGACATATTACCATATAATACCTCCCAAATGAAAATCGTAGAGGTTAACTTCTGATGAGACGATAAGGTGTAGAAAATATCTTCCAATGAAATCAAAATGGGTGCTTACACGAAAAAAAAAAGAAAGAAGAAGATGTTTTAGCGTCTATGGTTTTCTATTTCCATGACAACACTATGAAGAATTCTGACACAAGACGAGTTCTAATCAAAGTATTAAAATGAACAGAAAGTTCATCCACGACACCTGATTTAAAAAAAAATTCATTACCTGAAAAATACGATTTTGAAGCTGCTTCATATATGGTGACAAAATTATTACCAGAAAAAACTCATCAGAATTACATTTTAGTTACAAATTTGATCATTGCTCTTCTGATACAATGAGCCATCCCACAGTGCAAATGGAAAAATTGACAATCATATTCTAAAAAACCATTTAGCCGATGTAATCGATAGTTAATAGCATCGACCTGAACCTCCACCTCTGAATCGAATCAAAGAACAAACGCCCTCTTGACATACCACGCACGACTGCAGTCTCTAGACAACGTGCACGACGTTAATTCAAGGGGCCAATCATTAGACCGGTTTCGCACAATACCAATAATTAACTCGATCTTTAACATGTCAATGAGTGCAGAGCTGTGGGTGAGTCTGTATGCTTCTATTGTTCCGCAATCGATTGAAGAGAACTCCTAACTGAACTATAGCGAGGAGCCGTGTATTGTTAAACAGGTTTGGTGTTTGTGAATCATTCACGCCTTCCTACTTCCCCCTTACCACTTTCTACGTAAAGTCCCTTACAAAACCCTTTTTAATGTGCCGATGCGATATAATCCTCTTACGCGACCTAAATTATTGAAAAGTCAAACGTCAATTTTAACGTCCTATATAGTGTTCAAAACAAGTCCACATAATCTCCATAAACGCCATTTTCATCCCTCATTTATTAGGATTATCGTTACCGAACATGCGAACTCAAATGAAAGTTAAATGTCATATACCCTGGAATTTGTTATTAGCTGTATGAAATTTATTTACATTCATAAATTATTTTTTAACATCTGCTTTAGAAAATTTACTGCTCCATACGAGAATAAAAAGTCTTTCTAGTTAAGAAAAATAAGGTGGGACATAAAATGTGAAGCAAATGTCAAACTAAAAATCTCAAACTGCAACGTAAATATCGTCATAAGTAATAGTAAATTTTTAGAA
The DNA here is from genome assembly GCA_002313205.1 of Laupala kohalensis. NCBI lineage: Eukaryota > Metazoa > Arthropoda > Insecta > Orthoptera > Trigonidiidae > Laupala > Laupala kohalensis. The sequence goes on from NNCF01126115.1 coordinate 499,903, forward strand.
TTTGAAGGGAAGAACAAAGAAAATTTGTGAAACAATTAGGGAGTATAGGCTCCAAATGTGGCTAGTACACAAAAAATATACCGTTACAGCAATAGATAAAGGAATTGCACTCTACTTCATATCAGTTATTGGTAGCGTTGTCTATAGTTTCGTTGGATTCCATTATCTCCACTTCCATAATTGTCTGAGTAACTGATGTAATATGCACATTGAACAGACATGACCAAAAAGAAACAGACCTACTTTTTTTCTTGGTTCTAAAGATTCAGTAAGAGTCTCTACTGAAGAAATACAAAAGTAAAATATAAATAAAAATACTTTGCTCAGAAAACATTGTTCCAGGTTAACTCTGTCAGTTCTGCACAACAGCAGGTGCCTCACATACAGTTAACTNAGAAATAAAAAAGTAAAATGTAAATAAAAATACTTTGCTCAGAAAACATTGTTCCAGGTTAACTCTGTCAGTTCTGCACAACAGCAGGTGCCTCACATACAGTTAACTAGCGTTTTACTTAATTATCGTGATGCTACTAATCAGTGCCGATGTCTTGTATCTCGGTGTTCATGGCGCAATACATTCTAAAATAAACCTTAGAGAACACCCATCTTCAGTGGTGTCATCCCTATGACAACGCATTCACTCTATAGAGTCATATCGCATCGTCATATTTTCACGAAATATGAAGTCTATGGTGCAGATTTTCACTGATCCTTCTCCAAAACCCATCATCGATTCATTTAAAATATGTATGATCCTCATACGACCGCTCTTTCAGAATCTGATGATTATGAGTTAACTGATTTTCATTGATGAGTAGTTTAAAGGAACTAAAATTAATCTCCAATTAAAATAAAACACAAACAATCGTACAAATTTGGAAATGTTAAGAACCAGTCAGAATTATGTAACGCGAAAGACACATTACCACTCATTGACCTTGGCGTCCTTATGTCACATTATTAGAACCTCGTCAAGAATTAGAACCGCGTGGTTAGAACCTCCTCGCTCTTCCGTAGCTTCTAGAATGTTAAGTAACTTATGTGAGTGAAATGTGCAATAGCATGTAACATATTCGTTCGAATATCTTATTCCACACAATTTGGGTAATGACATCTTATTTGGTTTGTACTCTCATCCACGTTTGGCGATCTTAATTAACTTTAGATGTAGTCAATTCAATTCAGACCATATTGAATACCTTTAACACCAGTCCACACCCATGAACTCCCATACTCGATCATGTTTTTCTAGCGAGTTCCCTGGAACTAATGAAAGCTTGTTTGGTTTCCAGAGGGAAACATAACCTCAATTACTTCATGTAGCCGTAAGAAGTTTCTATCTTCGAAATATAAAAACAACAACATATTAAGCCTGTTACCATCATTCCCCAACCTTACATATTTTTATCCCTCTCACTTTCACCCCATCCCCCAACAAGCTCATTCCCCTCAGAGGTTTTAAAAAAATTCTTGCAGATAAAACGCTCCCTCGTCTGCATATTTATGAAAATGGCTCTATGGAGAGGGTGTGTATGTATTGTAAGGAAGGGAGAGCATTGTCGTCGGTGCTGGGTTTTCTCTAAGGAGACACCTCAACGTAGATTTTGCTCTCCCGTTTACAGTCAAGAAGAATGAATTTCCACCCTAAAATAAGGGTTTGGGATTAAACAAACATTATGTCGCGACGTTATTTCTAGCCCGAACTCCCGTAATGCTTTGGGGGGAATATGATAATACTGGAATAACATTAGGCGCAGCTATAAATCTTATCTACTTTTTGGGACTCAATATTTATTTTACTTTCTCACATATAAAACAAAAATATTGAGATCGTGAAGTAAACCAAAATATAATATTTTGACGAAAATACATTTATTAGGTTATGCCCCCTAAACATAAATAATACATATTTCAATTATAAATACATAAATTTATTGTCAAACAAAACAGTACAAACTGCGTATGACCAAGTCGAGGACAATAAACTAATTTACTCTCCGGAAGCAAGCAAGGGACCATCCCATCAATTCCGATCAAGGGCCCTAAGGCAGAGGCGGATTCAAAAATTTCAGCAAAAATTCCTAGATAAGATGAAAAGTTAGCTGCGTGTTATATTGCTAATAGAATGTCAATATGTTTGTAATTTAACGCAAAAAATTTACATGTACAAATTATTTTCGAACTATAGATTATTCTGAGTACAGTGTTTAAAAATCATAAGAATTGAAATAACACTAATTTCAAGATTTATTGTTATAATAAACATGCCCCTAGGCAAAGCCTAGAGAACCTGTATAAGAAATCCACCTCTACCCGAAGGAAATATCAATCAGTCTACGAGCTGCGATAGGGGCAAAATAATTCAACAACACTAATACGTTTTTTGAGTAGGGTTATTTTTCTTATCAAATCCTTTCAATAAAAATTTTGAATGACTTCATAATATTTCTCTTGCGCACTCCTCCAAGTTTCCATATGAAGTGTTAGATTAGGTGAAAGAATACGGGGAAAAAATAAAAGAAATATCGTATTTTTTGTTGGGTATCTTTAAGTTATGAATAGAAATGTTTTCAATTAATTTTATTCCAATGAATGAAATTATCATCTTGATTACACAAGTTACACTGATAATAAAAATGAACAATAATTTTTTTTTAAATCTGGTCACACCAATTCTTTAATCGAAATTTAAAAATAATTCACAAAAAGAATAATTACAGTAAATGACCAGAAAAACAATTAGCAATAAATTTATAACACATGTAAATGTATTAAATTCTGAAAAACTTTCTTTTTACATTCAAATTATTAATGCAATATATTTTAACGACAAACAAATCATTTTATTCAAAAGTAATCTATTCGAATCGCTTAAAATATTTCAAAATCTATTCAGATCCTTACGTATTTGGGTATAAGGAAGGTCTTCCTCTACGATGGAGTCAGTCTTTGTGACTGTGTCTACGCAGATTGGTGTCTGAGCGAGTTCGCTCGATAATTCAACATTGTGTGGATTAAAACTTAAATTATAAATTGTATTCGTTTGTACTTGGAATACAGGCTTTTGAACGAGTATACTGATGTTCTTTCGCAACTTTCGGTATATTAAAATCTTCCAATAGATTTTTCAACACTTACCCACAAGCTAGAGTCAAAGCTTTTTTCACGGGGTTAACTTTCCGACTACGTATTTCGACCGGGATAACGATTGTATATCAATTCGAGGTCGGTTTAGATAGAATTAGAGCACAACGAAATCAATGATTTTACAGGTGATAATGAAAGTTATTAGAAAGCCAAACATTCTAATTGCTCAGTTTATGATACGAAATTAGTGGGCTCTCGAAATATCATTCATAAGACGAAACAAAAAGATTGTTGAAACATAATGCTTGATCTAAAAAAAATGGTTCGATGTTAAATCAAATGAAAGAGAATATTAATGAAAATGAAATTAAAATGAATAATTTCTGTTAATAAATCGATGAATCAAATCGGGATATTACTTAACTGTTATATTCATGGGAAATACAAATTATTTAAAAGGAAATTTCGTATCAGAAACTTCATCGAAAAGACATTTGGGGAGCAGTACAGTTCAGATTTAACACATACGTAAAAATCTAACGACGCTATTCTTTTTAATAGATTGACGCATGTCAAATAGGACATCACTATGACCATATTGAAACTAACAACACTGGAATTCTTTCGTCATCAAAATCCAACGAGAGCATTTGCATATACATAAAAGCAGTCGATTACAACTCCATTACTGTCAGAGTCTGGAGAATATGAGTAAAACACGAACGTTTAATACGCGGTGGCGTATTGTTGAATTAGCTGCAGGATAAACACATGATGTCCTACACATTAAATCGGAGCATCACATAATGTACCGCTTCTGGTCACCAAAATATGATTAAAACATTGAATTACAGAGTTACAAATTGAATAACTTTGAAAAGCCTTCTCTCTGGAGAGCCACAACGCAGCAGTTCGGAGTAATTTACCATATTGTTTGTTCACAAATCACATTTAGTATTTTGTAATATAATTTTATGAGAATTCCAGACTGTATTCAATTTACGTCCCATTTGTACGCATTTTTCCCCCAAGAATCGCACGATAAAAACGATACGGAACTTAATTTCGAAAATTAATTTATTTAGAGAGAAATTGAGTTAAACGAACATCCGAGTCTCTTGTTAGAATGAGATTTGAAATGTAGAATATAACTTGATTCATTTACGCAAAAATATACAACTAAGCAAGATCATATTAAGGACCAACCCATGCACTGTTTTCGATATTACAGGTAAATGAGTTATATTGATTACAGATAAAATAGTATTACAGTACTTTACAATAATATCAATTTAATGTTTTATATAGTTTTTACTTTACATCGTCATAACTACACCATATCTGTATATAGGATATTTCGATACATTCAAAACTTAGGTAAATCCCTTGTCCCTTCACTTTAATATCTGATTTAAACCGATACAAAGAAATGAAGGTTGAATTTAAAAAAACTTTTCGCATTTGAACAATCTTTTGTCATAACCACGTTATGTGATTAATTATAATTCACATTATGACTTGTTACGGATTATAAAAATAATATATCTAATGGATTATTTTACATTAACAGGTTGTCGATTTTATAAACGATGTAGGACCTGAACCTAATCATCTCTTCTCAGGTCACATTTTCTTTTCTCACATTGTCATGCAAATGGGAAACCTTAAACAAAAACTATAAATAAATAATAAGTAATTAAAGTCCTACGACCTTTTAGGACGAAGAGTATCCTGTGATAAAAGATCACAACGATTCGTGTTCACAGAAAATCTATGTCATTTATAATACAATATTATAATATGTTTGTGTAGTTTCTGCTTTTTTTGTAAACATACTTTATTTCGCATGTTGAATGAGGATGGAAGACGGGGCCGGGAGGCGAACGGGAGCGCATTAGCGCGCTAAGCTCTAGGTCCCGAGTTCGAATCTCGGTCCCGCCTCCTATTTTCATTCAACATAACACAATTAACATATTTTGTATTTAAATTTATGTTTAATATCATGTTCAATTATTCTTTTCTTCTGTTTCTAGTTATAATTTGTATCGGACTACACGACTTGCAACGAAAGTTAAAACGTTATGATCTTTTAATCACTGAGCATATATTGTTCGTCTCCGTAAGTCTTGTATTATTTATTTAATTTGATTATATAATGGACGTTAATTGTTGTAGAATTAAACATAAACTCTTTTCTCTCGAGTTAATATGAAACGTATCGAGAAGTTTCTACATTTTAACTCACACTAATTGACACACGCATCCCATTATATTGAAGATTTGAGGAGAAAAACCTGGGCGGTATTTATTACCCCCAAAATGTCAATATCCTGGGAATAATATCTCACTCTGCCCTTAATCCCTTCCAACCGAGAAGATTAACTTCGATAATCATTTCACGTATCAGCAAACAAGGCAAGCTCTCCAGTCTCCAACCACGACTAATTAATTACGGATTTCGTTACTACGCAACTCGGAAAGTTGTAACGAGGTGCGCTAAGGTATTGTGTCTCCATGTTGACGTACTCATATAACGACACCCAAAGCGATGGGCGATTCAGAAAGTTTGCTATCAGAGCATTATTTTAGCGATGTATTTAAAATATTTCGATCCCTAACCGTCACATACAATATGTCAAACATCCTGAGTTTATGTATTGTATAATACGTTAATGAGTGTTCAATCATTATCCTGGTTGGAATATACTCAAACTAATTCTATCTTAATCTCTAATTATTTATTAATTTGAATTTGTGTTAAAATATACAGGTTTGGAATGAATAAGGCAGGAAAAATATTGAAAATATACGTTACAGTGACCAGTTTTAGTGGCTTGCTCTTTATAATTACTCGCAATGTTAGTATATCTGAAAACTTCAATTTCATGTGTTCTATGTAATTACAGCAATATGGTGAGATTTTTTCGCAAAAATTCTACTCCGACGATTAAGGAGACCTACTCCAAATCATACAATACACGATGCTATTTTGACTATCATAATTCTTCAATATTATACCCAAAAGGGAACTCATATTATTCAGTTATGGCATAATTAGCTTATACCCAGTTAATTATAGTTTTTTATCAGTAAATTTATGGAGAATAAATTTATTATTATTATTATTACATAAATATGTTTGTAAGGATTAAAAAAAACGTGTTATGTGATCTCCATTCGCTTACTTTAGAATAAATAAAATCCAAACCAAAATTTCTACAAAAATGTCAAAACAACTTTACTGTAAATAATTTTCTAAAATGTATAGTCAATAATATTTTATTATTTACTAGCCTAATAAATACATTTCACTCTTAATTTAAAGTGTTCATTATTAACGGCTCGGCGGTCGTCGATAATCAAATTGCTGATAATTCGCAAAACACGTTACCCCATATCCTGCGCCGAAAAAGCAAATTGTGTTTCTAAATAGGCATTAATTTACTTTTTAAGATTATAAATATAACTGGAAACAAGAAGGGTACGATTCCACAGCTGCTTTCTATAAAATATTTGTATAAAAAAATTCTATAAAAATGTGACAGCAATGAAATTTCACTACTGTAATCCTCTTTCAATTCAATCTAAAATGACCTCAAATTTTTAAAAATATATTTTAAGATATGACACATGAATATCTTAAATATTTTGTTCAGTAAAAAGCAAAAATTAATCCACAATACACAGTTTACACATTTTTAATTACGTAATAGGTCTTTAGTGGTTATAGGCAGCTCAGTTCATTAAAAAACTCTAGTAAAAATGGCAATTTTTTATCGCCAAATAGCCATAGGTGGCCATATGAAATGAATGACCATCAATAACCCCACTATGGTGACCAGTTGAAATAAATGACCGTTTGGCGTTAACAGATGACCGCTCAATGATCATTTTTACTAGAGAATAACAATATTTTAGCGATCGGTGATTAAAAGTACACGACAATTTATACCTCTTATCGATTCAGATAATTGGCGAACCGGAAGATTTGAGTTATAGAGTCATAGCTCTTTCGTTTCGATCATGCACGTCTTGAGGAACATGCTAAGGCGCTAGTCCGATACGAAATTTCTTCTCCAAATGCGTCTTGCAACAAGACTCTACAGGCGTTAAGAGTACCTCTCGCCGTCATCCTCGTTGTGTGCACACCTGGGGCCACCACCGCCGCGCCGCTCCTGGCAATGCGATAATGAAATTAGAGAGAGAGAGTACAATAATAACGCAAGAGTCCAGTCCCCACGGCTGGACGCCCTAGCACAGCCAGCCACTGCGACGGGGGCGGGGAATAATGAAAAATAAATTACGGCGCGCCGCCTGCCTGGATCTAATCCCCACATACCCCCAGGCGCCGCCGCGGTTGCCCTCTGTGACGTCTTTATGTCGAGTGAAACGGGCGCTCCGGTGCGTTCCCAGATGCCCACGGAAAAAGCGGCTCAAAGACGGAGGTGAATTGTGTTTTTTTACTTTGTGATTACATGGGTATCTCACCGGACCGGAACTGAGCACAGTAATGAGGGAATAAGTTTGGATGTGAGATCCAAATTCAGAGGAAGGAAAGCATTTCTCCAAACCTTTGGATGTGACATATCCCAACATTTTAGTATCCGAACTAATAGGTTGGGATGTTACATCAAAAGGTTTGGAGAAATCCTTTTCTTCCTCTGAATCTCTCATCCAATTCTAGGGAACTCACATCCATTGTGTTTTCTCGCAGTGAAATTTTTCATTAACTCAAATCGTCAATTACGATAAACCAGGACATAATTTCTTAATAATTTTATTACATACGAAAAAGGAATGTAGGATTCGTGACGCATGAAAATACCGATTGAGAATATTGAATTATATCAATTGAACCATGCGAGTATACCAAAACATAATTCAATAATACCTAAATACACCGAAAACTATACAGAGAGAAGGTAGATACGTGGAAAGTACACTCGGAAAATGAAATCCCAAAAAGAGCAGGAACTAAATGGACAGAGGAGAGGAAGAAAAATCATAGCGAAAGGATGAAGAAAGTGTGGAGACAGAGGAAAATGAACAGTTAAATCATATGGCTTTGCGTGATCCATAGAAAGGTCCATTCGCAAATAATAATAATAATAATAATAATAAATACACTTAAATATTGTGGACATGAACTCCCAATAACTATGAGTTTAACAGCAAAGAGATGTTGTACGCGTCCGGAACTGAATGGATGAACTCAAATATTGCTCAGAAAAGAGAAAGTCCATATTTTACTACTCAACTGGAATGAAACAAAGTTCTTCCATTGTTAAATGATACTCCACAAAATAAGAGAGATTTAACGCGTTGAAACATCAATATATGTAGAGTTATGTGTGAAAATACATTTTATATGAATATCTATACTCACCAATCATCATGTTTAGAAGAAGAAGTAAACAAATTACGAGGGTATTTAATCAAAAAATAGAAGAGAAAAATATATTAATAGATGTACAGAGTGAGATGATAATCTTAACTACGGGGAGTGTAAATGAAATGTGAAAAAAATATGTTTCGATGACGGGAGACTTATATATTTTCCATAACAAGTACTTTTAATTAGGGTAATATTAAATGTAATACGTCTTGCATTACAAATTACTACTTATTTTTTCACGTCTTGAATAGCAACATTTCTGTTCGTAGTAAATAGTTAAAAACTTACACATCATGCACACATCTCATATTTAAAAAATTGAGTTAGTATGCAAGTGCTTGTAGATTGACGCATTTAAATTAATTTCGAAAATACTTTGCAGCACATACAATGCCACACACAGTATTTACTTCTCTGAAAACGTAATATAAAGAATAACCAGTCCAGTAATCCAAAGAATCTCGTAAGTGCACACGCCAGTGTAAAAATAGTTGGCAGTCTCCAAGTATGATGTATTGTTGCGATATATCAGGAGCGAACACAAACAAGATAATCCAGCAAAATCGTTCTTTACATTATCTCTTCATTCTTAGGTCATAACACAGTCGGTTTTATTTACTCAGCGATTCAATTATTTGCTCCCCAAATAACTCTGCAATATGTAAGACTAGAAGATAACATTGGACACTTTTGGAAAGGACGATATGTGATATGTTTATGAGACCATGTTTAAATGAACCGCAAAGACGTGTATCCGACACGACATGAAGCTGGGTAGTGTCTTTACTCCAACCATTCCGTTGAGTGGTAGAGTGGTAGGTTCTACCCCTAGCACGGTTTAATTAGGCGAGGTTATCAGCTCGAGATTCCTCTCATTTACTCTAGAGGAATGTCGGATAAGTCTCGTTCCTAACAACATAATATCTCAACTCAAACCGTCCCACAACAGAACCTGAAAGTGCCCTAGGGGTTCGCGGAGGGTACAGCTCCGCAATTTCTCAGTGTGGGTACTAGAAGATGTGGCCAGCCAGTCTGATCCCAAGATAGACCCGGTACTCATTTTACACCACGCTGAATGGGCCTGGATGTCACTCCGGACGTTGAGGTGTGAGGAATAATCCCCAACCCCCTGAGAACTGAACCCAACCATCCAACCAATAACTAAGCGCTCTACGCACTGAGCCGCCTAATATCTCTCCTTCCCTCCACCCAAATCATGGTGAGATGGAAGAGCAGACCTCATGGCATAAACCTAGCCGTAATGTTGGTTTGAATATTTATCCCCGGATGAGTTCCTTGGACATTAACAACGTTGCTTCCAATACACCCAGTTCTTGGCATGATATCATAAAAATACATAATTCATTTCAGAGAGACTAGCGAAGGGTTCGTTTCCGATCACCTCTGGCAGGTTTTGTTTTGCCTTTCCACTGTTCTGCAGATGTTTTTTTTTTTGGGGGGGGGGTTTCCCCCACATCGTCCAAGGGTTCCATGTTGGGAATAACATATACAGTTTATTTCAGGAAATAATAAAGCCACTTCAATGACATTTATTAAAATTACTTCAATGACTTTCATTTCAGCTTACTTCAGATGATTTCATTTACAACTATTAATTTCATAAAATTATTCGATAATCCGAGTGCTAATTTGTAAAAATTCATTCATCTTATTGTAAAATTAGGTATCGTCCCTATAATAAAATCATCTGTTCTATCATTAGTTAAAATTATTCCTTGACAAGAGAGTTCAAAATCACGTACTCTTTTCCTCTGTTCTATAATCGATCCCATTGATCTTTGTCTTTTCATCCCTCAATCAGTGTACTTGACTCTTTATCCGCGTGATAATTACATCTTCCGCAATGCGATTGCGTGTTTTAACCAGCGTTCTCAAGCAAGTCTCAGTGCGTTCAACCAGCGAATCGGACAACTTGTAATTACATTTCGCAGCTCGTTCACTAGTGAAGGCTTTGCCGAAGCAATGAAGATGCTACGAACACTGGATTGACGAGCGAGAACGATACTCTGCAAAGTACTATGCTCAGCGACGCGGCGAAAGGGTTTGGATGCAACGCAACAAGGAGAACAAGAATGGTTCGACCGGAACGTAACTTGATCATTAAAGCTACATGTCCTCAAAGTTTTGTATGAAGTTCCAGTGACGGCTGCACTTCTCCTGAATGGTTTCACATAATTATTCATGTAAGCGGATTTACTGTTTTTCCTTAGTAGAATTTTATGTAATTTTGTGTTTTTTTAAATTTATTCAATATTTTCCGTTTCTTTTTTTTTCAAAATATTTTTTGAAACTTAAATTTCAGACAAAAATTAACTGATAGGCAGAACCTGGCCAAATATGAGACAAATCTGCAATTAGATTCTGAAACACTGATAAAGGAATGTAGTCCGAAAACTGGCAATCGTAAAACAATCCGATAATAATCGCGGTTTGGAGACTACTTGCTCTACCGGGTTTTGCCATCAAAAGCTCCTGAATTTCCATCAACAGCTTTTAAAATACATTCATATTCAATTTTGTTTACTTCGAAGCGCAACATGGAGTTGGTTTGAAGATCTAAAATGGGGACATTTAACCTCATTCATTCCCCTAAAACGAACAAGAAAGGATGACCAAAAAATTCCATCGTTTGAAGAATTTCTTTAATTATTTTAACACCATTTGTAGCGTGTATTTGATTCGGTATTAACTAGCTTTCAGTTTACTGTTTTTTAGTAATTTTAATGGAAAGTTAGGAAATTACATGTACTTTCTACATAAAGTTTATATACGTTGTGAACATGTCAAAATGTTTAATCAAAAATAGACAAAATATATTTTGAGTTAAGCCTAGGGTCACGACATAGCACTTAGCAGAGGATTAGAGAAATTAAATACTGCGAAAATAATTATAAAATTGTTCGTTGTAGTTATTTCTAGAAGCTATCCTTAAAGAGTGGTTATTTCTAGAAGCTATCCGCTGTGCCTCTAGTCAGTCTGGCGCAATGTCTCTCGAGAATTCATCGAAAGTGTTTCTTTCAGCAAAGACTTATATCATGCGTTTCCAAGCTTCCTTCGCCCATCACAGCGAAATGGTGAGACTCATCTTTGAACTTCACTGAGAAATGTTCCCACTTGCCTTTTCACCTCGGGAGAGATCTCACAAAGGAAAGGAAAAATGATGTGGAATCTGGGAATAAAGGTTCTTGTCGAGAAAATTCCGCCGCGAACTTATCGAATTTAGGCTCCAAGCAGTACCGTAAATACGGGAAAAAGAATTGTTTAAATATTTACTTTTTAAATATTTTATTACTTGGTTTAAATTTAAATTATAATACTTCGGTGTGCTATGACATGTAACTAATTTCTACTACTTTAGTCAACAATTAGCTTTAATTTATAATTAGCCTTCAAGATATTATTTCTTCTAAATTATGATTCATCCTTCCAATTTATTACTTATATATTATTTACTCTCTGATTTCGGGCGAATGTCAAACATTAGGTCTCGTATTCCGCCTACCCGCACTTTGGGTGCAGGAACTGTGAGGGATAGATTTGGGAATACCGAGTAACTTGACACCGAGATGACATTGGAATGAATGAGGAAAACCCGCGATGAAAACCTAATCCAGTTCGGACGGACAGGAGATCGAACCTGGCTCTTCGACTCAGCAGTACGTTGGAAACGTAGAGGTTACCAACGCATTTACGCCACTGAGTCCAGTTCATGATGTTTCGTATTCAGGATCCATTCTCGAAGAGAGGGTTTGGTTTGAAATTCTGTGAGTAACAATATACTCGTATTTAGAGGAGTTAAAAATAAAATTTGATTCCCAAAGATATTCGAACCCAGAGAAATGCCTTGACTTCCCCCAACTCTTAAATTGTAGCAAATGTACATTTATATTGTTAAGACATTTGCACACGATGTAGCAAAGAAAATACTTAATTAATTATGTTTGAATAAAATAGTCGAGTAAAGATTCAAAATATTTCAGAGAGAGAAATAGTCTAATTTAGTCCACTAAACCAACTGCCTATTCATGTTCTTACATCACGACCAGATAAGAGAGACACAACAAGCAGACTTAGAAACAAACTAATATTTGTAAAGGAAATAATTATCATTTACATTTTATCAATTCAGTTCAAACAGACTGTTCTGGTTCAAACGGCTTTGTCAATGTTCACATAGAGAGAAGATATCTCTACATAAACTACTTCATGTATTCAGAGAACAAGAAGCAAGCATATACAGTTGAATTTGTACGCGAAAGAGACATTGGTTTCATAATTTAAATATGCAAATAATTGCGTAACCTTTAAATTTTACACTGCTCCTCAGTTTAATATAAAAAAATAACGTTTGCTTTTTACTTCTCGGTGGGAATTGTAACAAACCCTAGGAATCGGTGGGAAATTAAACAAAATGAGTTGGCAAAATCAAAATAAATAAATTGAAAAGTTTAATTCCATATTTCAAAAATTTAATTAAAACAATAAAATTTACGAAATTTGTGGAAAGTTTGAGAAAAATTTCCTCCAAACATAACTGAGGTGCGATCTCGAAAAATTTGATTATGGTTCTTAAAAATCAACTTTTAAAATTTAACAACAACTTTAAAATTTAACAACACCTTTTAAAATAAGATATAATACAAAATGGGAGGATGACCTATACAAATTTCAATAGATTTTTAAGATCCACCCCAGTGCCGTCTATCGCTAGCGAAAGTAACTCTCCTATACGTGACGTCATAAGAGTCAAGCGACGCAACGTGCGCATGTGCCCTCCCTCTCTATGCCCTGTTGAGTGAGAGCATTCTCCCACACAACCGCCCTCCATTTCGCCGAGACAGCGCTTTGTGATGCGGAGAAGGCAGCAATAGAGAGAGGCGGCACGGAGACTCTTCTCATCCTCTGCTACATCAAAAACATCCACTACCCTCACACAGTAGGCGAATACAAAGAAAAATGGACGAAACTATTTTATTCGCAATTTCAAAACATTTTGATACGAATATAGATGATGTTGGTGATGTTCTGTTGGCGTAATTCAAATCGAATGAGTTTTCTATAGTCTCGCCAACCATATGTTTATTATTAATGTTTACAATGTACAGTGTTGTAATGTTTGAATACTGAAGGTGACTGCTATGCAGTCGAAAGTTACCTTTAATAATAATATACTTGATATAAAATATATTCTAAATATTGTATTAAAAATTTAGATGCTCACAGGGAATTCCATTTTAAGATGTGAATTTTGAATGCAACTCGTAGACAACATTAGCATTTGTTCCACATTTTATTCTTCCAATACGAAATATTGTCCTCACATTTTCCAGAAAGTATAAAAATAAATCATCTCGGAAGGGAGAAAGTTGGGTTAACTTTACGTAATTTGTAAGGGTGGTAACAGGTATCATTATAAATGCATTAGAAAGGGAAGGCTAGAAATGGTAATTTATCAATGACCTTACGAAGATCAGGCCATGAGACCTGTTTTTCCATCTACCACATTTTTTAGAGTGAAGGAATAAGAAAAAAAGATCTTGTGGAATCATACTGACACTTGACTGGAATAGATAAGGGAAATCCCCAGCTGTAAACGAGGCAAGGATTCGGACCTAAACTTTCCCGTTCAGCAGTACGTAGGGAACAGTGGCGTAGGAAACCGTAGTCAGGGGGGGGGGCACAATCCGGGAAGAGGGGGGGATCTGGGGAGCATTTCTATTTGAAAATCATGGTTTTACTACACAGATTTTATAATATTATCTTTTAAATAAAATACATCAACTCATCAAATAGATCAAGAATTAACAATATTAAATAGTAATCAAATTAATTAATTGTTTAAAGTGGCGAAGTATGTCTTTATCTGAGAGTTCAGATGTATTGCAGGGCGGGGGAGGGGCTATAGCCCCCTTACCTCACTCCACTAGACCCTACACTGGTAGGGAACAACGACGTACCGCAGTCGTATGATGAGAATCATCATCACAATGTTTTTATGAGTAAAGAAGCAGATACTACTCTTAATACCAAATATGAATGAAGTTAATGAAGTTGGATATTGGATAGCACACCTGCGGTCAGAGCAGGAAATCCCGGGTTCGAGTACTGGTCCGTCGCAATTTTCACCTGGCTGTTGACGTTGCAAACACTCCTCCACGAGTAGGTACTCGGAAGTTGTGAGTTTAAATTACATGATATTGTTCTTTTACTCATACATAAACCTTTACATAACGTTTTTTTTTGGCTTGTACACATCCTTTTAGTAACAAACATTTTTTTCTATTTATATGCTAAGACATGCCTTTCAACCCATTTTTAATTTTCTAAATTCTTTCGACATATTCTTGGAAATGTTTAAATTTTGCTACTCTATTCATTAATCTATTTGATATCCTTGTGTTCGGTAGGCCTACTTCCTTGTCCTTCATCTGTTCGATGCAATTTGCCCTCTCTTCACCATAGAGGACAGGCAGGGAAAATGCAGTTACGCACTAGGGAGAGCCAACATGTCTCTCCCCGCGTGTGGGACTCGCCGAATGACTCAATCATACCCACTAAAAACCTTCCTGAAAACCCTCCTGAATTACAACATACCAAAACATATCTCAAAACCAAAAATCAAAACATTGAGGACAAAAAATGAGTTGGGGACAAAAAATGAGGATAATGAAAGATACCCTAGCCTTAATGAAGTCGAAAAGAACAAGAGGTGACCAAGGAAGGTCAGGAAAGAGAAAAGAAGGAGCCTAGTACAAGTAAGTGGAAGAAATGCCAGACTCAGCTCGGAGCCC
>NNCF01126115.1:515212-539448 GCA_002313205.1 Laupala kohalensis
GATATAAGTATGGGCTCTAATGACCTCGATGTTGACGAGCCCTAAAGCCCCACCAAAAAAAAAAAAAAAAAATCGATATAAGTCCCCAGGGGGGCCACAGAGGACACAATCCCATAGTAGATGATCAATAGTTTCATGTCCATCTCCAAAGACACAGTCACTACTATTTATAATCTTCAATCTTTAGTATATGAGAATGTCAAAATCGCGCACTGTAGACAATTTTCGTCCATGGTTGTTGCATATGTGTCCACTGCGTGCCGCCATCCTCCGACGCAAAGAGTGCCCTCTAAAGCGCCCTATTGTCGGAGCGCAGCCGGAGAGCACGCTCACGCTCGTTAAAACGTTTTTCGTCTCTCGAAAAAGCAGAAATGTTTGCTGTTGTCACCAGAATGAACTTGATACAATGATACTGGAGCACCGTGCAACGAAAGAATAAAATGCTTCGGAAAAAACGGAAGTGTTAAAGCTCAACAGAATGATACTGGAATACTTGAATGTAGTAATTCAGTGGATTCGTTAACTGAGAAATTAAAAATTATGATCCTATTTGTAAATTTGCGCTCGAAAAAACAACAACTTATGTCTGCATTTAATAAATTTTTGATGACATTAGATTGGATGAATTATTTTGTCTTCACATTCACTTGAACACTTCTTCTTCATCTTCACTGAAGTAGTTCACAAACGAATTTTATACTTCAAATTTTAGTATTATAATAATTTATTTCATAACAAGTTTCTTAATTTTTTATGTTTACAGCAGTAAAAATAGTAGTCATTTTAATTATCCATCCGCAGCAAAAAAGATCAGTAAGCAAAAACGAAAGTAAAAATGAGCAAGTCAAAGCCCAGTGTAACGAATTAGCTTGGTAACGATTGCCATACCGTTAAAGACGTATTTGATATAGACGTTCTTATTTAATCACCCATATATTATTGTCAGAAAAAATTTCATTTTCATAAAATTCATAAGAATTCAGTTAATTCTGCAACATTTTATTCAATTCCTCACTTTTATAAAATATTAAGAGATTCATACATTCTCACCATTTTCATCCATTTTCTGTCTTGGAAACTGCCTATTATTTTATCTATCGATAGCAATCAATACACATCGATCCAAGACTGCATGCTGTTTCAATTACTATATAGATTGACCTGGAACTAACGAATTAATGAATCGCCTTAGTCTTCCTTTTTACTTTAACTGCTGCAACATACTTAAACGAACCAGAACCCTAGTTGTCTTCGGTAAGCAAATCTTTTACGAAAACTAACGACAATTATATCAATACGTAACTGCGAGTGAATTTCACAGCTTAACACAGAAGAAACTCATCTATTTGCGAATTGTGTACACTCAAAGACTATGAATAAAATGATCAATTAAAATAGTTACAATAGAAGTATGAGTAATGTATAGTTACGCTTGTAAATGTTATTAATAAAAGTATTTTTCTTCACTTTTTGAATGACATACAGTCTTACAAAATAGATCAATATTCCATACATTGAATGACAATATTGTGAATAACATTCCTAAATCTTAAAAACGATTTTAATAAATCGAAACACTTAGCCTTCAGAGAAAAAAGTCTCAGAATGTTCCGGTGAATTTCAGAAAATATTCCGTACGAAATATGGTACTGTTATATTAACGATGGGAAGGAATTTGGCCATGAGATTCATACGAAATTGTCACGAAATTTCAATTGTGTCATGGTCCCGGAAAAATAACACGAGTCGCCCGTAGCAGTGACACTACGGCGCCACTTGGATGCGCCCAGGGTTGCACCTAAGGGGAAAATCCATAGTAGTACAAAACTCAAGAGCAAAACTCCGGGCGAACTGTCAACGTTCTGCTTATCTTAATGACCAACCGCAAATTATTTCATGGAAAAAAGTTTCCAGGAAATGTCTAAACTTGTTTTTAAGTGTCATTATATTTACGCGCAAGTACGGGATTTAACGTTCTCATAAACTTCCTTGAGCCTGCTCTCCGTTACTGCTTTTTTTCAGCGTTTCAGACTAAATATCACTCGGCGAAGAAATAAATGGAGTATAGATATAATTAAAAGTACGGAAATGACGTCATTTTTGACCGTGAAACATCATTTAAACTTGTTGGAAACAAACAGTAAGGTGACAAAATTCGTGTTTATAATTTTCCAGCGAAAAAAAATTACTGAATAAAACATTTTACCTTGTAATGAACTGGTTTCGAAATGCAAAGAGAATCATTAGAATTAAACAGTAACAACGTATGACAAGTATTATCTTCAGGTTCATTTTGTTGCCTCTTGTAACGTTGCTGTTGTATTACATGGGAGAGTTCGACAAAAGAGGGTAGTTGGACGATCATTTGGGAGGAAAATGAAAATGCGACCAATCTTCCAAATTGAAAGTAATTGTGGAAAGATGACACGAAAGAATACGGTGGCGAAAAGTCATGAAATATTAGGAATGGGTATTTACCTATTTTGATTAAATACTGAGCGATTTCACTAACATTTAAACGGGTAAAACCACTCACGTCTCAATGACGCGAGCATACTGTCTGAAGAGATTTCGTAACAACGGAATGACAGGACTCGTCAGTGAGAGACATTGCACTCAGCACGGACAATTTGACAAATATATGAAACTTGAATTAATTTGGATTGGGTAGATTCTCCAAAGTACTCAGAAAAACCATGGAAATTATAATAGAAACTATTCACGGCTTTCAATACTCCTCACAAGTTGAAATCATCATCCAGAGCGCATAACATACAAAATAAAATAAATTTAACACAGGAGAATCTGATATATCTGGACAAACTGGAATCGGAACATTGAAAATTTGGATTATCCAAATGACGTGAGGAATAAAGAACAGAGCATTGTCCTGAACAGAAAACACTTGCCATGAATTCTTAACAACAATTAAGCAATAAAAATATGTAAGAGAAGACTGAATATTAAGAATAAACACACCCAAGTAGTGAGTCACTTTACAACGGCCCAACTGATACAAGTTTTCTCCGCCATCACAACTAAACCCTTGAGAGTACAAGCGATATTTAATTTTGTATTATGAATTGCAATATTTAATCTAAAGAAGGTTATTGAAACTTAATCGAAACAAAGTCACGTCAATTACCACAATTAAACTCTTATAGAGCAAGTCATAGAACAATAATATAAAAAAAAACAAATTTATTTTTAGAAATAAAACGTAGCTAGATAAACGAGATCTACTGTACTCGTTTTAAAAATTAATTGCCTCCCAAATTCACTGTTTTGAATTTTGAATATTACGTTTGACATCTTACCTGCCCGACGAGGCAACAGACCACATGGTGGATATGGCGAGTGATCTAGTCCACACGCGGGATATATCTCTCCGATCATCAGAATCAAACATGAAAGAATTGAATTTTAGAATATAGAGACATCATACTAGTGTATGTATACTAGTTCTGGATTAAAAGACTAAAAATATACAGAAGAATGCAGGGTAAGAGGACGATGTATTTTTAATTTATTCGAGGGCTGATTTAATCACTGCATGATTGATCCTTTTCCAGCAACATCAATCAAACGAGTGTAATATGACTCACCAACTACGCGATGTATGACTCATCCCCGTCCCCTTCTGATCAGACCTATGAGAGCGAATAAGCTGAAGAAGTGGAAGAAAGATTCGTTCCGCGCATGAAATTCGATGACGTGAGTGGAGGATGAAAATGGCACGGACCACTTCAATGTTATATGAGTTGGAAGAGTGGCATCCAAGATATAACGATAATAATAAAAAAATGAAAATTTCCATCTTGGAAGAAATAGGTAGAATACAATTTTGGAGCTAGTGGTAATTTAGCCAATGATCAAAAAATGCGTTGTATTGGCTGAAAAAAATTAAAAAATTAAAAATGTATTTATATTTGAATATAGCATGGACACAATAACTATACTTTCTATATTAGGCGAAGTCAAAAGGAAAATTGAAATGAAAATATTTTTCATACCTCATTATACTTCCTCGTTTAACAATTAGATGAAGAATATAAAATAGAAAAACTGAGAATAGACTTTGCTAGAGCCAATTCATAAAGATCTGAAGAAACTATTACAAATCTTTCTTTATAATTGGAAAGTACATACATAACAATAATTTATTAGTCTGCGAGTGAGCAATGCTCGGTTGCAGATAGAAAACAATACATGCATAATAAAATAATACGAAGTTAAAAAACAAATCATCAATATCTATAAAATACACACACAAACGGAATAAAATGCTTAGATAATTATTACACATGGTTACAACGAGAAAGAAATTAGATGCAAGAAATTAATTATTTACATGAGACTCATATGTGCGTACATTCACATACATACACAAACACATTTTCGCTTACAAACAGTTACAGAAACACACTCATACGTACAAACATGCTCAATATACACACGTATGTCATTACTCGTCCTATACCCTTGGAGTAAAAGTAACATAAATAAAAGAAATTAACAACTATAAAAAATAAAATCAAAACAGGGTTGCTGAGAGCAATCATGTACACTTCACTACGCATCATTACACTTCACTATCACTATTACTATTCACTGGGAACATTTTCTGTGCCCTTAGACTCCAATCATCTCACTACACTTCATTTCACATATGTTCCTATTTCAACGAAGCAAGAAGACGGTTGCGGAAACATTTTACTCTTTTTGGTAAGTTCGAAAGTGTTGCTGCAGGTAAGTTATTCCAGTCTACAATTGTTCTATTCACAAAGGAGTATTTACCAATATTCGTTTTCTGTTTCCTACATTTTATTTATATTACGGCGCTTGTGGTCGCCGCGACTCATGTAATTCGGTTTGTCAAGCCTCGAGTTCACTGATTTCCACGCAGGCTCTCCCATGTAGGCTTTAAAGTGGACACAAAGATGCGCTAACTTTCTGCGATAGGAAAATGTAGCCCAGTCTTAATTAATATTACGTGTGTTGTCCCTAACAAAATTCGCGGCCTTTCTTTGTATCCGATCTAATTCACTGATCTGACCCTCCCTATACGAATCCCAGCAAGCGGCTCCGTACTCCAGTTTAGGTCGAACTAATGAAGTGTATGCCAACCTTTCAGATTTCGAGTTCCTTTTTCTAAGTATGCGTCTTACGAAGTTCAAGACGCTCTCCAAGCTTTCTGCATTGTGTATTTGACATGTTCTGTCCAATTTAAGACCCGAGAAACTATAACATCTAAGTATGATGTTATAGTGATACAGCATGAATCTTCTGGAGTAATCTGATGATTTAATGAATAGTTTAGAGCAGGTTTTATTTTTGATCTTGAAAAACATAAAGCTTTACTTTTTAGAGAGTTTACTAACTAAAGAGCGATCACCTTCTTTGTGAATTGGTACCACGATAGCCTTTTTCCAGTCCCGTGGTAATGAAGAATTATTTAATGTAATATCAAAGAGCTTGGCTAGGAACGGAACATGTGCAAATTGGAAAGTAAAAAAAAGCTTTAAAAATCCTTAACAAACGATGGTGCGCTAAAAAGATATTGATGTATTTCGTAAAATCTCAGTAACGTGTTAAGACGTGGCCCCAGTCATGCAGGAAGCGAATAGCATGTGTGGGGTGGGTGCAGCACGCGCTGACGTGAGAGAGGAAGGAGGCTGCCTGCCGCAACCCTTTGTTCCAGTCTAAAAGCTCCTCAGCGACCTCTCCAGATAAGGGAGTGGTTCAGTACGCGCTGTGGGCAGAATCTGTATCGAGCTTCTCTGACGCCGCGCCGCCTCCAGTGGCCTCGCCACACCGCGTTCTACGGATACAGTACACTACCACGGTCCCACAGTGGGCCTGACGCGTTTTCCTACACACACAAAAGAAAATTCTCAAACATACTTGGATCCTCTTATTTATATTAAACTTTCCGCTAAAATGAAGTCTCCTAACAAGTTTTGTTTGTATGAGAGGAATTTCCGCTCAAGAGGAATCCTCTCAAATGCAGACGGTAATTACGATAAGTTAGAGATTCGTCTTCGATTTACAAGATACTCTCAAAATGTACATTGAGCTTACATAATACTTTTTAAAAGTGTGCAGACTCCATTGCACCTTGAAAGACTTCTTTTATTATCACTGGTTCTGTTCACACTTTATTTCTCAATTTTCAATTTTATAAAAGAGATGTTCCTTACCGAGATAATCAAATATGTTCAAAAATTCTAAGAGATTCATTTGAAAATAACGATGTTTTGGCAACTACGCTGAGTATCGTGTTCCATTACATCGCATGTCTCTTCAGAAACAACATTGTGTCCCGATAAAGTTGCGAAAAGAAATCTCAAACCTGGAGACAGTACTTCTAAATTACGTTTCCACGTAATAACGTATTTCACGAACCGTGTCGTGAATTTGGAATTTGGAACACATAAATTACATTTTGTGACGCATATTTACAAGTACCTTCTTGTGCCCCTTGTGGTAGTGTACGCTTTGCTTTCCAAGTCCGGGGATGTGAATTCGTCATTTGCGTTTATATTGCTCGGTCAGGTTACCTCTGAAAATATTACGTAGAGTTATAGTAATAGTAATGCTGTTCTCTAAATGTACATAAGATAGGAAAAATTACTATCAGTGTCGAGTTAATGTGATTTGTCGCAATGTAATACAGCGCAACAAAGATTGATTATCGTTTGTAACCGCGGAATACTAACCGTCAAGTACAAAGTAATCACGAATAGGAAAAAAGAAATTACCAGAAGAAGAAAAAAAAGGTATGAAATTCCTAGAGCATATTTATTCATAAAATGATATATACATAAATGGTATCAAAGGTTTTCGACGCAAAAAAAAAAGATGTTAACCCACTGTATTTCGTCCTTTCCACCCTCGCTGCCGCTTTAATAAAGCCACTACTCCACGGATCCCTCGTCTGCCTGTCGACTTGAGCATGATGATTACATTCTTTCTCCTCCCCCCACTCCACCATCATGAAGCAACGAAACAAAAGCGTTAGAACGGGAAGAGATTGAGAAATCAATGCATATGCGTACGTAGACGGTTAACCACCACGCGTGAGCAATCTCTCACAAGTTGGACAGTTAAACGTTCTTTATTCCATGTAACGGGATAAGAAAACCTCGTATTGATTCTTCACGTCTGGACGATAAAAATATGCGTTTCTCACGATAAATAGCATTTAAATACTGCAAGTTGTCGACGTATACTCAGGATAAGTCGTCAATGATATGTATTGATACTACTTACCTTCTCCCATTAAAGGTTGAACCACGTACAAAATACGGTCTCCTTCAGCTTATGATGTAAGAACTATTTGCTTCTTAATTTATTTCCCAGAAATTGGATGGCACACAATTTCAGATTTTCTGTATTCGTCAAATCAATTACTTAGTTTTAGACTAAAAAAGGGGAAAGCGTTGACAGTTGTTTTAGCAATAAATTGAATACCTAAAGAAATTATATAGGCATTGATGCATATATTGGACGTATAGCAAAACTCAATTTTCTAAAGGAGATGAAAAATTTAAATATTGCAAGTACGTTCACAAATGAAGATATTTAAAGAAACTGAGGGACATAACACATTCCATGATTTTCTCATTCGTTATACAAAATTGTGAATCCCCTTTGTTTCATTTCATGAAAATTACCATTCAGACTCACATACCACGTTTTGCATTTTATTAAATTCCTCTAAAGCCGCAGTATTTCTGATGCATATTGCATTGCGTGTTCCCCAAAGAACTCGAATGAATTTGGAGAGGGCATTAACGACAATACGTTTCAATATGTGCTCTTATTAAAATGTCTTTTATTGAGTCACAACTTTCATTGCACGAGGGGAAATCAGATGATATATATATATATATATATATATATATATATATATATATATATATATATATANTTACAAGTTAGAAAAATAAATAAAAAATAACATCATAGTTGGAGTAATCATGATGATCGCCAATTGATCGAACTTCATAAACAATAAAAGAAACTGCACAGGGGTTAATGGTTACCTAACAAAGCGGTCAATTATGTTAGTTCTATAGCTAATAATATTACTATTAGCGAACTACTTTTGTATCTTAATTATGTTTTCAAGCGTTGATTATATGTGAAAAAATAGGGGAAGAATACAAAGAAAATAAGTAGGTAATGCCAAGAAGAACACTTTCTCTCTTTAAACCATGTNGTGTTGATTATATGTGAAAAAATAGGGGAAGAATACAAAGAAAATAAGTAGGTAATGCCAAGAAGAACACTTTCTCTCTTTAAACCATGTTTTTTAATGACACAAAACAACGTATGCTGCTTAGGTAGTATGAGAGACCAGACGACTAGTTTTACATTTCCTTATTTTTTTTAATAATTAATTTTTTGAATATACTGTTTTATATTATAATAAAGGTGAGGCAATGATAACCTCGTGAGGCTACTGTTTAAATAAATACATTAAGTTGTACGGGCTCTTATAGGTAAAGTTTACGGTGGGACGGTTTGTAAATAAGTTTACAAATAGTGTCTAATAAAATCAATATAAAAAGCCAAGGTGAATGTCACAAATTTTAATAACGAAAAGAACAGCCTTTCATTTCCGGACAATGAAGGAAGTTACTCACCAAAATCGTCACACACTTAAGAGAGTCTTAGTCAAACTTAAGAGATAATTTTTCAAATACAGTGTTTCAATTTAAACGTTTTTTAAAATTCATTATTCATGAATTATTGTTTTAATGACTATTTTTCGTGCAAGAAGAATTGACAACATAACTGAAAGATTCATTAATTTGTACTTGTATTTGAATAGCGCTCGGCACGCTCAATTTCCTTAATTACACCAGCTAGCTTTTAGAAGTAATTCAAAATGTCTTATTATTCTTTATTTTATTTTATTTATTTTATTATTTGTCTTTTTGGCGAGGTTCAGGGCATGAGGCCTGCTCTTCCTCCTAACCGTGACTTGGGTGAGGGAATTAAGGAGAGATGTTGGGTTTACGAACTATAAGCTTCTTCTATTTCAAATGTCTGTCTTCAGACTTGGACACCCGGGCACTCAAACCAGGATACTTTTCCAGAGACGCGATTTACAATTGCTTAAAACCATACGGAGGACCACAAGCTCCAAAAGCTAGCGAGGACCATCTCAACAATAGTAACCTGATGACAACAAAGACCAAGTTAGGGCCACAAACATAATTTACCACCCGTGCCTAGAAAGATGATAATAATAATAAATTTATTGTTAAAAAAAGTACAAACTGCGTATGACCACGTGGAGGACAATAAACTAATGTACTCTCCGGAAGCAAGCAAGGGACCATCCCATCAATTCCGATCAAGGGCCCTACGGCAGAGGCGGATTCAAAAATTTCAGCAAAAGTTCCTAGATAAGATGAAAAGTTAGCTGCGAGTTATAATACTAATAGAATGTACAATATGTTTGTAATTTTACGCAAAAAATTTACATGTACAAATTATTATCGAACTATAGATTATTCTGAGTATAGTGTTTAAAAATCATAAGAATTGAAATATTACTAAATTCACGATTTATTGTTACAATAACCACGCCCCTAGACAAAGCCTAGAGAACCTGTATAATAAATCCGCCTCTACCAGAAGGAAAATCGGAGAAAAACCCGGGTCAGGATGGATAATATAATGAATGTCCAAGTTCTCTCCAATTTTGTGATAACCCTTCAAGCAATAGCGTCCCTAAAACATCTAAACACCCACGCACTAAAAAATTGCGAGTGACGCTGGACAGCCTCATGCATCATCAGCAGCCCAACACTCCTCCACCACGTTTGTACCGCCCGAGGGTCGCGTGAGAGATATAGTCTGCAGATATGGCGGACAGGACGTATATCCGTTTCTCGTTTCTCATGCAGGGAATTAATGCGGAGTGTGTCCATCCCCTTTCGACAGACGCTGCTGACATAAAGAGGGGTTGCGAACGAGTAAAGATCCAGGGGTTGAAGTAGTTGAAGAGGAAAAGCGGGAGGGAAAATATGAGGGATTTAGAAGCGAGAGAATGGAAGTAGCGAAGTCGAAGTACGAATTCTGTGAGAGATTTGGAAGAGGAAATTATACGAAGGCTGGGTCTAAAAGAGTGGTGTAATAATTATGAGAGAAAAGGGAGGGGGATGTCAAGATAACGTGAGGAATAAACGTAATTCAGCTATAGATAACAGAGGGGCGAAAATGAAAAATATTTTTGTAATCCCTCAACAATCAACACATTATATTGTGATGGTCTAATCTAACACCGCATCACGGAGCTCAGAATATAATACCTGAAAATTTTTCGTTTAGCTCTCAACACCTCCTTTTAACTATAATTACTACAATTGTTCAGAAATATATACAAAGGTTGTATGACCTTGTAATTAATATTCTCGATAAGGGTATAGTGCATCAAACTGCACTCTATATATCGTTACGCATTAACATAACATTTTTCTTTAAAAAAAGCACTGGTGACATTGGTGACAAATGGTTAGACGGAAGAGCAGACCTTGGGGTCTGAGTCTCGCAAAAATAAAGACACTTTATTATTATTATTATTATTATTATTATTATTATTATCATCATCATCATCATCTTAATGTCAGTTCCGCGTGCAAAACGCACAGGTGTAAATTATGACTCAGAGTATGCTTGATGTTTTGGAAGTATTTTTTGAATTAAATTTTCCAATTCCAAAAAAATATTTTCTTTCGTACCCATTAGATATGTTTGTTTACGTGTGGTTAATCACATCAAGTGTCCTAAAGCTGAAGGGTCGCATGCGGCCATTTTTTTTGTTCGAGATCTTCTTCGTTTCTTCTGCGGATAGTGGCGGATTCTCCATAGACACGAATGTCATTTAATACTTTTGTTATTATTAATCTCGAATTTTGATTGCGCATTATATCTACGACTCATTTTGGAATAATAAATTGATAACAGTGCGTTTTCAAAAAATAATTATACGTATTAAATCCCCCCACTGCCCTTCATCAGAATTGATGGGGTACTCCCTTGTTCGTTTCCGGAGATGAAGTTTGTCTATTATCTCCCACGTGGTCATACGCATACACATTCCTAGCTTTAGCGCGTAAAACATTCTCCAGCCTTGGATTTCCAGAAGACCGATAGCAGAGCAATCCTTCATTCCTCTCTCACCGGCAACAGCGTCCGAGCCGCACGCGCGTACTCTGCTAGCCACAGGTTCCAGCGCGCTCCAGTCTCCCGCTCTCTGTAGAGTCTGTGACGTATCACGGGCTCCGCCACCGGCCACAGCTTCTGTTTCTGCTGTCACGGCTCTTCTGTCAGACTTTCGTCCCTTTTTTTTTTTTTTACTCGGCACCCACCACCTGACAGAAGAGCCGGCGCGACGCCTGCCCCGCCCTCCCGCGTCCGACGCATATGGGCAGGCGACCGAGGAACACAAAAGGAGCGTGACAAGTCGAAAGAATGGGTGCGTCTATTTCACGCACCCACACCACCACACACCTACGACCGTGTGTTTGTTGGACGCCTATTTTGTCGAAAGTCAACTAGGAACAAAGCAAAGCTGTATAAACTTTCGAAAATCATCAGATATCATATTAACACGTGATCATATATTCAGAATGTCATTGTTGAAATTTCACTTATTTGTCTATTCGCTTTTTTATTGTCTCGTGCTGAAGTTTTAGATCGTGAGGCCTGTTCTTCCAACTAACCGTGACTTGGGTGAAGGAATTGGAAAGGGCAGATGTTGGGATGTCGGGTAACGAAGGTACGAAGATGAGGAAAAACCCACCTGAAAATCTCATCTCGTTCGGCGAAGTAGGATTAGAACCCGCGCTCTTCCTCTGAGCGGCACTGTGGAAGCAATAACACTATCACTTCTTCAGCGCAGTCAGTGTTCATAGGAACAGAGTATCACATTCTGTGGATCTTAGTTATCCAAACCCCAAATCCTCGCGGGACAGCGATGCGCGGTTAAATTTTCTCGTTAATGCTGGCGAACCGGTGAAATATCGGATTCCATCGAATACCTCTGTCCATAGTATACGTTAAATGAATGCAATCCTGAGCATATGACGGAAACCAATGAAATTCTACCTCGGGAAACCTCGCTTGCAGCCTGTTGAAGGTCTGACTCAAAGGACGCCTCCCGTAGAGCCCACCCGCGGACGGCGTCGTTCTCCATCCGAACCCCTGCGAGTCGTAAACTGCTTTCATGGCCCTCTTCTCGAAGAGAAAAAAGGAGAGAGAAAGAGAACCCTTAATTAGCCAAGCTTCAGTCCCCTCAGCTATTCCAGGTTCTGTCCACCCTCGCTCTCCGAGAGGGTGGCGGGTACTCACCCTTCTTCGCATGTTCCCCGACTTCGTGAATTCTCTGGACTCACATGTTTCTACTGCTTTACCCATTTTCCTCTTCCCATCCATCAACTGCGTATTTAGTAGCGTATCACCGCACTAAACAAAAGGTCCCGAGTTCGAATCTCGGTTTCTTCTTCCATTTCATAGCACAATTAATACAGCTAATACATAACACAATTAATACATAGCACAACATTCAACATAACACNTCAATTTAAGAGATTTCTGTATGTTTGTATACTCCAGAATTGGAAAATAACCTATCCATCAGTGGCCCCATCATAAGATTCTTCTTTTTTCCAATCATAGTTTGACTTTGATCACCGTTGCAATAGTGTGACATGTAAGATCATTAAAGCTCTCTTGTGTTTATAATTCCCAAATACTTCCCATTATTCTTCGCTATTCATCAAAATGCACCAATATTCTCCACAGTAATTTTTTTTCGAATTCCATAATTTTCACAGCTCCTGTTCATCCAATGTTCACACACAACCATCCATCGTACTCACAACCACTCATACACAGCTATTCCCAAACTCCCATATCCACAATCACCCTCTCGCATCCACTATTATTAGGCTCTACAAGCTTCTTCCATCCATGTTCTACTCACATTAGTTCATTTCCTCCTCTTCCAAGCCATCCACCCCTGTGTCCCTCTCCCTACACAATCCTCACTTCCCGACTGCGTTTCGCGCCCGGCTAAATTGCTCCCAGGGCGGCAGTGCGCGCACTCGGATTAGTTCTCCTCAAGGGAGGAAAGAAACGAAGAGAGGGAGGAGGACCGGAAGCAGCCTCAGACTATCTGGCTAGCAGCGTCACCAGAAAAGGCAGAATCAATGGAACACAACATGACGAAATTTCGACAAATCTGCGCGTTCTTTCTACCGTCCATGTTAACGCAGATACAAAATATAACACATTAATGCGAGATTAAAATTCCGAGTACTGAGAGGATTTCTCCAAACTTTCCATGTGACATCTCAACCTGTGAGTGTGACATTCCAACTTTTCCTTTATCTGGATTTGGATCTCACACCCATAGTGTTTTCTCAATGCAAAGGTAAAGCATCGACATTGAGTTCAATGTTGTAAATAATAAATAAATAAATTTCTTGTCAAAAAATAGTTACAAACTGCGTATGACCACGTGGAGGACAATAAACTAATTTACTCTCCGGAAGCAAGCAAGGGACCATCCCATCAATTCCGATCAAGAGCCCTAAGGCAGAGGCGGATTCAAAAATTTCAGCAAAAGTTCCTAGATAAGATAAAAAGTTAGCTGCGAGTTATAATACATATATAATATGTATTATAATATACATATATAATATGTTGGAGAAGAGAAGTGAGCAGTGGGTGAAACCTCGATGATGCGTGTATAACCAACAAGAGAAATAGCTTTTCATGTAATGCGCTTCCATTTGGAATGAGAGTTCTGATACAATAAGAAACATACAACAGATAAGCACAGTGAAACTTACATCTTGTGGAGGAGTTGTAGGGGTCGGAAGACCCCACCAGAAATTTTTATAATTAGGAAGTAAAAGTTCAGATATTGTTAATTTTATTAATAAATAAGTGAAACAATTGAACTAATTTAAAATATTTTAAGAGCAAAAATCTTAATGCTACAGCTAGCATCTATTTAATGAGAAATCTGGGACATAGCCAAAATTCATTTGTGGTTACGGGTCTGATACTTAGCTAACAAAAGGAGCATGAATTCCAAATAGACTGGTGAATCCATTTAAACAGAAACTTGGGGATTCTTGACGAACAATGATTAAATGTGATGCACGACTTAAGAAGGCGAAAGAACAGAGAATTGAGTAAATCGTTAATGAAGTAGGATGGCGACAAGGAACGAAGGGTGACGTTAAAGGGAGGCGAAGAAATACCATTTTGGAAGGAGATAACTTGAACGCAGGTGTAGCTCGCAGCATCACAGTCATAGAAGAGAAAAGCGGCCGTAAGGTTGCAAGGGACCCTTTTTGCGAAGATTGTCCTCCCCAGTTCATGAAGCAGGTTCTGTTCAGACTTCACGCACATCAACTGATAAATTAATAGTGCGTTGAATAACTCCGACAAAAAAAACAAAAAAACAATTTCACTCAAAGGGACCAGCCTTACAAACCTCAAATATGAAAAGCGATTTAAAATTTAAATATCAATTTAAGAGCCAAACGAACATTACATTTCCTCTTTCCATGTGGGTCAATCCCAAAACGAAATTAAAATATTATGTGGATTTTATTCCAAATCGATCAAGTTGAGAGGACAAAACTAAAGCTTATCGTCTTTCCAGGAATACAAACTTCGACAATCGATAAAAGCAGAAATTTTGATAGAACCGGAAACACAGTCACTCTTATAGCTCTCCTCGGGGCTTTATTTCCTGTCTCTGAAACGCCAGGGACAAAGGAAGCAACAATGGTGTTAATAATATTTCATTTATTACGTCTAAAACAAAAAAAGAACATTTAGAAAAAGGAAATCCATTTTTAACCATTCATAAATAATGAGCTGTTACACCCTGGATCGTGAAAATTATATTCTGTATGTCAAAGTTTCTCCCGTCGCTCAGGAATCAACAACCAACATCAATTAATAAGAGATCCTCCCCTCTAGGCATTAAAATGATTATACTAATATTTAATTATTCAAATTATACGGTATTTACAATTACTATAGATTACATAAACTTCAAAATTAAAACAATATTGAGTAGATATATATCCTAACTTTACCTGAGACGAAATGCGAGTCTATTTTCTGCTGTAATAGAGTTTCTATAATTTGTATCCTGTTTCGCGATTTCAGGTTCCATCAAATCTAGCAGTATTACATACACTCAATTGAAAAAAAAAATTAAAAAACTAGAATTTTTCAATTTAGATCATGAATCCATGATCTATATTTTCCGCGCCCTTGCCTTCTACGAAACAATATTGTTAATAATAACTGCATCAGTGATGGAAGCTCAAAAGCAAAAGAGAAGAGAGGAATTTGACTCAGCTGGTGTGAAGTTGTGTGTAGACCACGAATCATATTCACTTTGTTATTATAAATGATTCTGACTGATCCTCAGTCGCTTGGTGTTAAGCAAGTCTAAGGGTCCACGACCACAATATCACTTACAGCAGCCGCAGAATTAATTGCACTTCTCGTTTTCCAGCACAAACGTATCGTCAAACGCCATAAATAACTCAAGGACGTGTCAAGGGGAGTGAAGATTAAGAACAAGTGCAAGGACGAGTGGGATACGGGTAGGAGGAGAGAGTGCAGCCCATAAAAGACCCCCACATAAGAGTATGCGCATGCGCTCAATCCTTCCACCACATTTACCTCCGAGGACTAAAGAGGGAATGAAGGGATTCTGCAAAAGACCTAACCTCTCTGACGGCAGTCAGCTTGACTATGGGAACGAATAAGCAAGGACTGTGGAGTCACACTTTGAGATCTAGCATCCAAGGGCGAAAGTGGCAATGACTGAAGACAGTGATGTACAGTACCCGTGGCTGAGAGGTTAATGTGCTCGCTCACCACTCCGGGTTCAATTCCCGACGGAGCCATAGAAAATTTGTAAATTTTCACATTGATGTCCCAGTTGGAAAGCGAAGCATTTCCTACTGCTCCTAGTATCAATTACTAACTACCAACTAACACCTCCATGTGAGCCAAGTTGTAGGTAAACGCAGTTAAAGTCCACCTACTAACAATAGTCCTATCACCCACCTCCAACCTACAATTCCCATTTACGAATGCTACAATTCCCATTTACAAATGCTACAATTCCCATTTACAAATGATACAATTCCCATTTACAAATGCTACAATTAAAAAGAGTACCGTACCGATACTTCATCAGCGCGCGCGAGTCAGCTGCTATTAGTCTGACCACAGATATACTGTCTCGCTTGCCTCTTATCGCTCAATGCTGTATAAATCATGTAAATTTCACAAATCATGTAAACTTTCAGTACAAATATGAACTAACATATATGTTATTTATATTCCAATAGTGGGGCAACGTTTTTAGAAAAGTAACCCCGCTACCCTTCTCACTCATTAATTACTACTCAAGGTCACGGGCTCAGATAAAGCGTCGGTACTGTAGAGCAGTGGTCGCAAACCGGTGGATCACGAACAAATATGATGGTCCGTAGAAAAATCTGAACATGACGTTTTTTATCTTCTGTTGAAGAAACTAGTTTTGCTGTGACATGGATATTCGTGTTTAATTTCTTCGAATCATATTTGAGAAACAGGAGTCGACGATAAAAAGATTTCTCTAACGCTTTACAAGGTTCACAATCTTGAGATTATGTTCCATCAATTGTACAAATATGTTTGATTAAATGTATATTTCAATGTTGTTACAGATATAAAAACGTTAGTTTTGTTGAATTAAAAAAGTGCATTTCATATTCGGTCAATGGAAATTTCTCAGGTGATTATTAACAAATATATTAATATTTTTTAAACTTGACTTAGAGGCCCCCAGAATAAATGAAGATGAATAAGGGGTCTGTGAGGCCCAAAAAGTTGGCGACCGAAGATGAAAATATCATAATCATGAACCAAAGAAGTAGAGAAGTGCCACCGTCAAAAAATAATAAATATTCTTCAAAATTAAAAAGAAATGTTTCTAAGAAAGACATAAAAGGAAATTCAAAACGTCATAATCTTGCATACAAAATTTAATTGAACGAGATACATACGCATTCACATCATACGAAAATGGGCGATTCTTCCGAAAACTAATTATAAGAAAAAAAAATGCACGAAAGCTCATCGCAATCTCAAGATGATTTTTTTACTATTTCAATACTTTTACACGAAATACATTTTAAACTACCAACAACAAAAATGTATGTCTAATCTACGTAAATACTTTCAAACATACTTTTTTATTGATGCTTTAGGGATACGATGATATTTACTTTTATTTCTAGCAACCAAGTTCATCAAAACCCTAGAGGATCATGGGAATTTTACGGAAAAACTTTCGGTATTTGAATGAAATTAGTCTATGTGAAGACGAGAATAAGAAAAATTGTAACATAACTAAGAATATTTCTTCCCATATTCTGAGAATACATAAAAAATGAAGACAAACAAAATAATTTCTTTCCCTAGGAATCAATTAATCGAAATAAATAGTTCGACATTTATTCCATCGTTTTCTTTTAAATACGTGTTTTAATGATAGAAACGAATTCTTGTGACGAGAACGAGTTTCCTTGAATCCTATTTTGCTCCTAACTTGTAAACTAAACTTGACGGAGCTGGTACTCCTCACTTATATCACCTATAAAGAAAAAAAATGTCCGACGGGTCACTTAATTAACACGCAACATCGCCTGTTAGCACCAGTTATCCCTGAAAATAATATTAAAACTGATACGCAAGGACACACATGTTGGAATTTCCGCTGGCATATTCTTAGACAGTTTAGTAAAGCTCAAGTGATGTAGAAATAAACAAAGCAAGCAACGTTCCAGTAGTTTATAAATAAGCAATGTTGCATCTTGTGTTTGTGTTTCTTTGTCCTGGTAACGAGACAGCGCGGACTCGCGAAAGAACCAAAAAGTGTGATTAAGAAGACGAAATTTATAACTGGTGAGTAACGTTTTCCCATGTTAATTTAAACATTTTTATGGAAAAACTGTATAAAATGCTTAACAATTCAAAGCATAGTATCAGTCTTCTATAGTCAGCATCGGTTGTGGAAAAGATTTCGAGCTCTGCATCTATTCCCAGGGTTAGGCCAGTTCTGAAGACGGGGGAGTGTTAGTGTAGATGTGAAGATAGTGATAGTGAAGTGATTAATCTGAGAGTTAGAAAGGACGGGAAGGGGTGAATAGAGTGTTCACGTCGTAAAATGCGCAATACATTATTATAACAATAGATTAATTATTTCGCTGTTTCATGGGGACATGTTCTTGTATTGAATATTTTAATATTAATCATACAGTTTAATAATTTATTTAACAATTTATAATCTCAGTTCTGTGTAATATATATTTTTTGTGTATGCTTTATTGTATTTCCTTATAATCTGCCACCGGACAAGATCTGCCTTTTTGCAGAGAAAAATATTATATTATCAGCAATAATAATATTAATATCAAGTATTAATTATTAAAATTATCCACAGTTATAAGCAGTCATGCTGCCGAAAGAAGTGAGATGTGGCCTTTCTTGCATGTGCTCCATAGTGTTGTGGTTTACAATGAGCTACGTGAGTAGGAGGATTAGGCCTTGCTATCGCAGAAGATGGTAGATTATACAACAAGCCCTCATGAAGAATGTAATAATATCCAAAACGTTGGCATGTTAGTAATTTTGATTTTTTTCGGCTATGTGGTCAAAGGTACAGATGGAATGGAATTAATCCATAGTGGTCAAGAAATATATACAACCACTAAGTTAACATCATAGATTTCAATAATAAGTNATTGTATTTCCTATAATCTGCCACCGGACAAGATCTGCCTTTTTGCAGAGAAATAAATATTATATTATCAGCAATAATAATATTAATATCAAGTATTAATTATTAAAATTATCCACAGTTATAAGCAGTCATGCTGCCGAAAGAAGTGAGATGTGGCCTTTCTTGCATGTGCTCCATAGTGTTGTGGTTTACAATGAGCTACGTGAGTAGGAGGATTAGGCCTTGCTATCGCAGAAGATGGTAGATTATACAACAAGCCCTCATGAAGAATGTAATAATATCCAAAACGTTGGCATGTTAGTAATTTTGATTTTTTTCGGCTATGTGGTCAAAGGTACAGATGGAATGGAATTAATCCATAGTGGTCAAGAAATATATACAACCACTAAGTTAACATCATAGATTTCAATAATAAGTATTTCCGTAATGATTCGCTCTGAAAATACCATAAAAATATAAATTTTTGTAGTATTTATTACAATAAGTTGCAGATACATGGAAATCGAATATTTCTTCTTCTAACAGTGTAAAATCATGTCCTTATTCCTCTTCACATTTACTTTACATTAATTACTGCAAAAGCACCATTGTAAAAGATTTCATTATCTCAAAATATAAATTCATTATTTTTGAAATTAAAGTTTCCTCAACTCGAACTCTGGTAGCACAACAAATACGGAATTGTAGGACATCTGGATAGGGGATCATCCCCAAACACATTTCTAAGAACCCTCTCCCCAGCTACTAATTCTAGAAATTCTCCCCAAACGAAATGTCACGCGCACACAACCCCTATGGAAGCAAATGCTGGTACTGAGGACTAGCATCTGTCACTATCAACAGATATGACACAAATTCTGTCTCGATTTTTTTAAAATCTCCATAAATTTAAGGGTTTCCATGGATGACAGACATCAAAGAAATGACACCAAAATTACTAATTTAAGAATAATTTGTCATATATTTTTAGCTATATAATCTAAAGCTCTTTATAAATTTGAATTTAGTTGATATTTATCATAATAGGTGTAGTCTTTTTAAAATAGATATGATGTTGTTCTTTAACTAACAATATGCTAATATCCCGGCAAATGCCTAAAAAACGTGTAACGCTAACGGAACTCCATTAGATCTCGAACCTCTAGAGAAGAAAACCTAAGCAGGGATTAGTTCTAATCCGTCTAAATCAAATACCTACACACTTCAGCATTTATGTACATTCATATGAACTAAAATATTTTAGCGTGTAGTTTATCCAAAGAGCACTCCTAGGTATTCAGTAAATTGCATGAGAGCTATTGAAATTCGTATTTGATTTAAGTAAGCATACAAAATCAGCTCTTCTAATCTGACTCCAACAACTTCCATGTAAAAGTAATTATTTGTTTCGTTAATCATGCCTAAGTAATTTGGTTTTTATAGTTAATTCAGATTGGTGTAAAATTTTTCGTTTGCAAGTGAAACAAAATGGAATTATCGTCCACAATTTTGATATGATTTACAAACACATAGAAATCTCTTAGATTGCGGTGAACCACACCGTCAGGTAACAGAATCTGTTACCTGGCGGTGAGGTTCACCGCAATCTAAGAGATTTATATGCGTTTGTGAACCAGAATTGGAAAATACTACCCAAAAACAAAGTACTTCCTCAGGGAGTCGCCTCATATGAGGAGCGTAGTCTCTTTGGGTCTCGCAACTCGAATGAGGATGGAAGACAGGATGGCGCAGTCGGTAAGCGCATGAGCGCGCTAAGTTCAAGGTCTCGAGTTCGCATCTCGATCCCGTCTGCCATTTTCATTCAACATAACATAATGAATGATATGTTTTGGGGAACTTTCCCTATTATCAGTGTTGTACAACAATTAACAACATCAAAAAACTAAAAAATACAATATACAATTTAAAAAGAATGCATAAACCTAAACCTAGAAAGATAAAAGTACAATGTAATAAGCTAACTCAAGTAACACGGGATCATCATAAATAATTCAGTCTCAATTAAATATAAATTGAGATGTCTCGATTCAATTTTGTTTATTATCGTAGAACACTGATGGGGAAATTCTCCCGAAAGATGTCTCCTGTAATAGCACATTTCAATAAAAATTGAGGAAGATTATTTCATTTTGCTACCTTAACATGGAATACAATTTCCACAAGATATCCGTTGCATCCACGAATATTTTTCCGTTTTTATTTTGGACTACCAGAATCACACTCCGCACTAAAGGTAGTGTGCTGAAAGGTCAGTCGGGTCTTGAACTCACTCCACTCACCTGCTGTTTCAACATTGCCGTGAAGAATAATGTGTTTCGCGGGTTTTATGAAGGCGTTTTATTATCGCCCCTTCGTTCATGAACACTCCCTGGAGTAGGAAGAACAAACTTCTCTCTTTATTTTTCGTGGAAGGTGGCTTGTTTGTCGTCAAAAAATGTTTTTGGAAAAGTTCCAAGCACTTTCCTGAATACTGAATTGGACAGGATGCAAGGTGTTCGGAGTTTACATACTCGTATAAGGGGATATTAATGGATCATAAAAGATTTTACTAGTTAATTCGTATAAAAGGTATTTTTATATCCCAGTTAGTTTGAAATATTGGCTCTATTAAACATCTAAGATCCTCGTAGGAAACATAAATTATATTAGGTATCATCCGGATTTACTTCGTTTCGTACCAGTCACTCAACTGGTTTACAACAAATATTGTGTGGGAAGCTCGTTTTATCAATAGAAATGTAACGGGCATATTCGAATTTTTTATAAAACAGTGATAATTATTTATAAATAAATTATTAATTAGTCAAACGCAATCTTTATGCGCCGGTAACATCATCTTCCACGTTTTAAAATTAATACCAAACTTTGGAATTAAATTAATACCTCATCGCTATATGAACATATCTGATTCCATCATTTCTGGGTACTTTTTGAGTATCGATTTATTTAATAAAAATTTTCAAATGAAAAAATAGAAAATAAAACCCATAAAAGAAACTAACATATTTGAAGAAATAGTTTCGGCTTCCGCCTTCATCAGTTGCGTAGATCTATTTTCCAGATTTCTGTAATATTTCTTTATTTATTAACAGAGATACGGCGAGACTGCTCTTTCTAAACAAATTAATAGTGCAACAATTAAATTTTTCGTATTTTGTATTTATTAAAAATTATAGATGGCAGTGTACGTAAATCTTATCTACGTTCATCTTAATATTGTATTATCCTTCCTTAAGTGTTTGGACACGAATCATTGTTACGGGAAATTTCAAATATTGCAATATTCCTTTACAAAAAGGAAAATTTCACGAGTAGGACTATTTACGTCTGTCATTGCTATCTATTTAAGTTAAATAGACACACGGAGCAATTTGCTTTACTAAAGGACCTTCAATTTCATAAAAGTTACTGTTATGTATTTCAAGCTATGCTTCATATAATTTGCTACCCATGTGGTATGCATCTTCTATTAGGAATTCAACATTAATTGTACTATATTGTCCCCTGCCTCTGACATGGACTCAAAATAGCAACTTTTATGTGGTGTGCGGGCTTTGGAAGTCGAGACGGGTGGTGCAGCCGCCAGAGCAGGAGGCCCCGATTTCGAGTACCGGTCTGTCGCCATTTAGACTTGGCTGAAAATGACACAATTTTCAATGTAGTTAATATGCAATAAACACTCCCAAATGGAGTCACAAAAAGAGATGCTTATCATTATTGTTTTATAACTCTTCATCTCTTTAAGAATGAAAATGACCCAGCGCATACTGCCAAGGCTCACGCTCGCGAGCTGGCAACTACTAGCCAAACCGCGGATATTTCCGTGTCATTTTTGCCTACTTATCAGTCAACGGAGGATACAATAAGCTTAAGTTCGTACATCCAGCTTTGATGTGAACCACTTTCTATACAAGTGCAAACCAAGGTATCAGTTATTTTTATTCCAACAGTGTTTTCGTCACCTAGACCCTCCGGGTTCAATTCGCGGTGGGGCCATAAAAAATTGTAGCTTTTCACATCAATGTCTCAGTTCATATAATGCTGTGACTTTTGAAAAGCGAGCCCTCCTTCTTTTATCCACTTCCTACTAATCCTAGTATCTCTAACTATTACTAACTTCTCCTACTAACATCACGTGCGCCAAGTTGTTTGTAAACCCAGCTAAGTAGCTCACCTACTAAAAATAGTCCTACCTCACACATCCTATCTTCTATCGCCCCTGTAGATAAGCTCCAACAGGAAGCTACATTTCCCTCTTACAAATACTACAATTTAAAAAAACTAGAGAGCCAATGTTTTTAGAAAAGTACAACCGCTTCCCCTCTCACTCAAGGGTTACTACTCAAGGATCAAGAGAGAACAGTCAGCCGTGTCCACAACTTACGAGCAATATTTACTACGCCCAAACTCTCATTACCCTTTTGACACCAGCTGTAACACTGTTCTCGCATCTCATTGGTGTAGCAGGAAGAAAGGGAGGGAGACACGACACAATCATGCGTCCAAGTACAGTCGACTCAATCCACTATGAGAAACCGCGCATAAACTTTTCCGGAAGAATGAGAGATTCCGCATTATATTTCCTCTCCTGACGATCCGTGTCACGTGCGCAGATGAAGCATCCGCTCTGTACACCACACACTGCATGAGCAGGCGACCAGATTTTCGGCCGCTTCGGGACTTGCCACATCGCTTCGTAAGGAGTCCCTGCAGCGAGCGAGAGAACGCTAGGTCTGCGCCGTGGGCGCGGCTGCTGCCTCATCCATCACGGCGGGCAAGGCGGCGAGAGGACGGGACGACCACTGTGGAGCGGAGCACGGTAGCAGAGAGGACCCTCCGCCCATATGCCCACGCCCTGCGTGCGTCAACACCCTCGGGCCGCTCTCACTCCGAGAGAGAGAGAGAGAGCCTTCGACAGGCAGTACACGCGCGATGAAGGCAGGATTCCAAAGGGGAATGAGAAGAGCGATGGTTTCCCTTCGGGTGGATGAGAAAACATACGAGGAGTTACTCCTCGGTCACATGAGAGCTAACCTATGCACCGACAAAAGTACCATCGATCTTATTTAATATGGTAATTACATGATCAGGATCATTCGTAGTACTGGGAACAACCCTGAGCTTCAGAAGGTTCAATATACGAGATTTGGATCTGTTATTTGATACAACGGAAACAGCTGTAAACATGACTTCTAATCGAAACTACGAAAATATTATGTCTCTTTCAATTATATTGATTTTTGTTGTGAATGCAAAATTTTAGTTTGAAGTCACCAACTGCACGAGTATCACGTATTGTATGAACCCTCGATGTATTAACGAGAATAATATTCTGGCTCGTTTTTTTTTCGGTTTTCCTTCGGGGGGGGGCGGATTTTCCTCG
>NNCF01126115.1:547428-574954 GCA_002313205.1 Laupala kohalensis
CTTCAACAAACATATTAAAACATGTATGACTTCAAAAAAGAAAACCGAGACCAAACGTCGAAGCTGCAGCGTTTGAGATGGAGTCCCACAGTTATCTGTACATCGGAGCAAGCACATAGTGCAGTCTCTTATCGCGTCCCCAGAGGCACGGGCGTTTTTCCAACGCCACGCTGCCGCGGCGGTCCCTGCCGTTATTCATTACCGCATCACGTGCCAAGACGTAGTAAGACCGCCCTTAACCCCCTCCATTCCCTCTTCATGATCCCCGCTGGCTGCCATCGCATCTCCACCGAGATTAAATGGGGCGTAAAACACACCGACCATCTGTCAAAATACTGAAAGGCGTTACTGACCGAAGATTCACCCGCTCATGTTTCTCTTTTTTCTGCTCATATGTCGTCATTGGTGAGAGACTGCGACTGTATAGGCAGATAGAGGAGAAAGTAAAGTTTCGTCGTGGAATGCTTATTGTTGCGACAGTTAACAAGCCAATATCACAGCTCAAGAATAAGAACATTTTTCAGATCCCTCTCATAAAGGTCGTGAGAATCAAATATCATTTCTTTCATTAACTTTTATACAAAATTAAAACGTTATCAATGTACTAAACAACTAACATAATTTACCTGATACAATGACAAATAGATGTCCAAAATCGACTTTTTTATTATATATCACTAATAGCGAAAACTGTATGATATATTTTTGTATCCATTTTTAAGATTATACTATTTTAATTACACATTCGTGGATTTCAATGATAAATAAATTTTAAATATAAAACATAATTTACTTTTTGAATTTTGTATCAGATTTTCTTTGGTATTTCCCTCTTTTAGTACCTAATTAATTATTTCAAGTAAAAATTTTGTATTTAAAATAAAGTTCTTTACATTTTGCAATCTTCATGGCTAAAGTATTTGGCCAGAAGCCCGATAAATAGTTAAACCATCTCCCTTTAAGAACTAAATTTAAATTAGTTACAAGATCACTCCGACTATTATTTTGATTTTTGAAAATAATCGTTTACAATTGGAATAGATTACGTACTAGAATTTAGTTCATGTTTTACAAAATGTTTTCGTTCTAAAACAGGAAATTCTGGAAGTTGACCCATGCTGAATACTAACCCTCAATACACTAGTGCATTACGGAGATGCAGAACAGTCTGTAAGGGGACGCTTATTGTGTGTTATGCAGAAAACATACCTTTTATTCGATACCAAAGATGCCAATTAACAATTATCCCGTATAATTATATATTTTTATTTTATTACAGTAGCCTACCAACGCAAAATTTCAAGTTTCTAGCACATCGGGAAGTATGTGAAAATTTTCGCCTTTATATCCACCAAAGGATAACAGAGTTTCTGACCTCATAAAAGTGTATTGAAAACGAATTGGAGTCTCTCCCTTACTTCCACAACAGTTAACCAAAGGATACAAAATCATAGAAACGTAAAAAATTATCATAACACATTTGTAATTAAATTATTTCATCTGATTTTCAATGTTCTTCGTAATTTCAATTCCCTTCTTTTATCACATTTACTTACTTAATCATATATACATTTTTTTCCCCAATACTGTACTTTGATACATTCAGATTATATTTTTCACCATTAATATGGCACCAGCACTCCACGTTAGTCAAATCACTGAGATATATAATTGTTTTCCTTATTTTTATTCTAATTGTTGTAAAAAACAATATGAATAATAATGACGAAAAAACATGATAAAGTTTGTATCTATCGGTTAATAATATAGCACAAAAATATTCAGGAGCTCACTTGACTTGTTTGAAATGCACAAGAACATGTAAAAACATGGCGACCTAAGCGCGATGGTTTCGTGATTCATGCATCTCAACTAGGAAAAAGTGAAATATTTCTCAGATATCCTTTTCAGATCTATTTCAACATCAATTATAATTGCAATTATTTCATTTAAATGGGATGCTTTTCAATTTGAAATCACATTAATTACATGTTACGCTGGTTATTTCAGCCGATTTCCTATATTCAATGCTATAATTCTACCTATGCTAGTACTTCCTTAAGTGAGTTTGTCAACTATTCATCTGGGTTACGCTAGTTGAAGTTATTTCGGTACTGTCCGTCATACTAAGGCCCAATTTCACCAAATGTAGAATAATCGCGATTTCCTTAAACGTGATTAGGTAAATGGAATCGCGATTACATTTTATGCGTTTCACCAAGCAAAACTAATCGTCGATTAANGTTGGAAGTAGTTTTACTGTGCATTATGGGTAATTTGAAGACAAATGACGGGAGGAAAAAGCATCAAGTTGCTCACTAGCGCCACCAACGGAGGCAGCAGCGGGCCTCCCTCTTGCCACTGAACATAACCTCGAGTCACGAGCAAACAAACAAAATGGACGCCATATTTCTTGAGTGCTGAAGAAAATCGCGATTTGTGCTGGTAATCGAAGGGTCCCCGAGCGTTTAAGTGTAAATCGCGATTTTCTTGTAAATCGAAGTTGGTGGAACGCGCAATTTGATAATCACGATTTACTGCACAGAAAATCTCGTTTAAGACATTAATCGAACTTGGTGAAATTGGACCTAAAACGGTTACTTTGGAGAGCCTTTGAAGAGAGTTGATATAGGAGTTCGCGCGGCGTTATACAAGCACCAACGAGTGCAGGACCATCACAGAGTGAAATATGAGTTGGTCAGAGGTCCACCGCCAGAAGCGCCACGAACTCACGACGGTGGCGCGTCGGGGCGGGTAACCGAACGACGTCTCACGCCATCCATCGGAACTCGAACTGATCGACTCCGTTGGAGCGCGGCCACATAGATGGTTTGCCTACTTATCAGTCACGAACTCTCTTCTCTTACCTATTTGAAGCTCTCTAAATAGAATGAATCATAATGAATGGGAGAGAGAAAAATTTCAGAAGACATTGGTGGGAAAAATCATCTGCATTACAAAAATCTAAGTACTATTTACTAGCTTTTAGTTTAACTAACTAGTAGCTCGGAGTTTATAAACCAGAAAATCCAGACTTTTTTATTTCGACAAAACGTATGGATTAAAAATAGGTTTAAGATCTTTGTTTTCGGTATTTAGGGTTTGAACATGTGTAATTACCAATCTGTCAAAGTGGATATAAAGAGGAATAGAAATCTAATTTAACTATACGAGAGAAATCTGGATCCACTGACAATCTTAACTTTTTTGTATTTGGTTCACATATAGCTGATAAGTCACACAAACATGACTCCAAAGTGAACTTATGGAAGTAAATTGAGGAAAATAAATGGAATTTCTCTCGAACTATATAGAATTATACACTATGGGTAACTTCAGAAACAATTTTTTTTATCCCTACTCTCGCGGTCTCTCCCTCAGTTTCCAAAAGTTGAATGTGATGAATCGTATATGTAAGGAAGGACACTAGGAACGAAATACAAACAATGCAGAGTCCCAGTGACGCCTTCCACCATCACACTGTCTCCAACGGACTGCCGTTGTCACAGAGTCCAAATCCGCTTCATCATCCACATAACCACCAGAGCATTTTCTCTCACCTCAGTAATCTTCCGGAAGTTTCTAATCAAATTAAAGCAGAAGACGTAAATACAATAATTGGCGCTGAGGTGTCGTTGATGGCAAAGATGCTTAGATCATATAGTGACGAGAATTATAATACAATAATAATACCTTAATGTCTATAATATCCACCTCATAATAATGTTATTTTGTGGGATAAATATTTTAATAATGTCAATAAAAAAATTAGCTTGTTCTTATAAGTCTCCAATTAACTAAATTCTTTTTTGTCTTTTTCAAAATTCAAAATGAAGATGAAAATATGTAAAAACTTCGTTCTCAAATATTCCTCACAAGTAAAACATTTTTCAAGGATAACACACTCATCGTTCTATCTCTGCAGGACCTTAATGGAAGCACGGAGAGCGACGTTGCTGCGACATATACTCAACAACCTCCGACTTTCCATCAATGTACGGCTACCGCACACCGGCGAGTTTTCGTTTTAATACAAGCGTAACGTCATTTTTGTCGTATAGATTTTTGTACCAATGGGACCGTGCACACTAGTGACTATACCAGGAAAACGACAAAACTGTATTGGTCAATCCAGCACGACTTTTCGTGCGACTGTCGGACCGGGTGTTCAGTTTAATGACATGACAGCATACAGCACACCGACGACTAACTTTTGCTGCGACAGAAATATCGTCGTGATCTGTTGAAAGACGTCGGAGTGGGGCAGCCCTATCAATAATCTAGGAATGGATCAATAACCTGAAAAAGACTTTCGGGTATAAAAACAAAATAATATTTTTATTTTGAATGTCTGTGTTAACATGAAATCTGAGAAAACTTCAGACATATTTTTTTTGAAACGAAACATAAGATGTTTCGTTTTAAGATGTTTTAAGATGAATTCT
The DNA here is from genome assembly GCA_002313205.1 of Laupala kohalensis. Lineage (NCBI taxonomy): Eukaryota > Metazoa > Arthropoda > Insecta > Orthoptera > Trigonidiidae > Laupala > Laupala kohalensis. The sequence continues at coordinate 551,874 of NNCF01126115.1, forward strand.
GCGAAAATATCTTACACATGTACACCCAAGCCTATTACAGTAATTGTGTAAGAAATATGAAACTCCCAAGCATTTCGTGCTCTGTAGTCCGTATAGACATCATTTCCACAACCACCACACTGCAACTGAACTCTTCACAATACGTCCATCCACCCGACACCCTCATCACACTTCTGTTGTGTCTGTCGGTTGCGCCATCTGCGTTGTGGCAGTGGTTTCTCGGTGCTCGCTACGCACGATCGAACAGCGACCGAAGCGCTCCCTCCGCAGGTGATAAAGTGTTTGGCCCGCGGCGGCAGCGACGAACTGTACGGCCACATGACACGAAGGTTGCATGGACGGAAAGGTCAGCGGTCGTACGATGGAGGTAAAGACAGTGACCCAAGGTTCGTTTGCGTAACAGCTTTAGAATAGTAGAGTTATCTATTGTATGGAGATGGGTCTCATGTCTGCCGGGGTTAGAGCCGGGTGTATGAGTGGTGCAGTGGTTAACACCCCTGCGATCGAAGCAGGAGTCCCGGGTTCGAATTCCGACTCGTCACTATTTTCACCTGGCCGAAACTTATCACACATTTTCTCCACATGGAGGGACATGGAATTAATATACGCAACAGATATATTTGTTCTTGTATAAATAGTGGTCCATGTGAGAGTTACAAGTACGAAATTAACTTTATTTTACCCTTCACTAACCGATGATACACACACACACACAAACACGGAAATATTTGATGTAAGGTTAGTGGCAATGGTTAGCGCGCGTCGGTACTGTTCTGGTATCTGTCCATGAACGAAAGGATGAAGAACGTGTTATGTGGGATTGAACATTTGAAGTATTCAAAAAGAAGAAGAGAGAATTAACTTTTGAGAAAAAAAGACAAATTCAATACAAGGAGATATTTGAAAAATTCGAAGATTTTGTTACCAAATTAAGAGAAATATATAATGTAATTAAATTAATACAAAATGTTAGGAAAGCAAAGCAGTACGTTAAGGGGAAATAAAGAAAAAAAATAACTGTCACCGGAAAGATGACGATTCAGCGACCACATCGTCGCAATATAATACGATACAACTCCCAAACAAGAAATTCAATTTAAAATAAATACGGGAGGTTTCAATATAATTATTTTTTTAAATTGATAATAATATCAACAATATTGGAAATTCTTCTTATATAGAGTTAAATAGGGAGCAATCTCCCATTGAAATCTTCCCTCGAAAACTTAATGTTCAATGAAACAACGTGTAATAATAGTAATAATAATAATTCGCAGCTGGCAGACAGTGCATTTTATTCCATGAGTGCGGTAACTTCTAGTGATCAAGATACAAACGTGGAGTCAAAATGAATTACATGGTGCACACATTCAGATGCTTAACCAAGAGTTGATGGCAATAAATCGAACTTGTGGCTAAAGTATGGTACCCTGAGACGGAGGGTTTTGCTGTTGCAATACAGGATCGTGTTATCACCACTAGATGCTACAGGAAACGTATCGCAAGGAGGAGTTGAAGAGTGTTGTCGTAGATGTGGTCTGACCGTGGAAACGATCGACTTTATTGCTGGAGGATGTTCATCACTCGCTGGAACAGAATACCTCAAGAGACATAACGATGTTGCCAAGATCATCCATCAGAAAATAGCTGTTTTAAATGGTTTTATATCAGAGGAGTGCCTGTATTATATGTACCAACCCACTCAAGTACTTGAGAACGACCGCGCTTAAATTTAGTGGGATTGGTTAATTAGAATGGATTTGACAGTTTTAGCTAACAGACCACACATCATGTATATGGACAAGCAAAAGAGGTGCGCGTTTTTAATTGATGTGGCCATCCCGCTTAATCAAAACCTAACGACAACTCAAGCAGGAAAGATCAATAGGTATGCAGCATTCGCTAAAGAATTGAAGGAGTTGTTTCATCTGGTGACCGTCCAAATTGTTCCTCTTGTGATATCTGCAACTGGGATAGTGCCTAAGACCCTAACGAGAGGTTTGGACAATTTAGATGTGGGGTTCCTGGTGCCTAAAACACAGAAGTCTGCTTTGCTAAACACGTGTCACATAGTCAGAACGTTTGTATCTCAATCATAACAGTCGTACTGTAAGGTACCTGGCGATTACCTGTACATTACAATCAGCGATTCTGTTAGAATGTGAAAAAGATAATAATAATAATAATAATAATAATAATAAATTTATGGTAAAAAAGTAGTTTTAAACCGCTTATGACTCGTGGAGGACAATAAACCAATTCTCTCCGGAAGCAAGGAAGGAATCATCCCATCAATTCCCATCAAGGGTCCTAAGGCAGAGGCGGATTTAACATTTCAGCACACTCCTTAGTTAAGAATAAAAGCATTTCGGTACGTGTTATAATATTAACAGAATACCAACAAATTTGTATTAATAAAACTAAAAAAAAGTTATTTCACAAGTACGTGTTAGTTCAAACTATAGATTATTCGGAAAATATTGTTTATAAATCGTAAGTGTTTAAATAACTCCAAATTTGAGATTTATTAATTCAATAGGTCGCCCAGTATCAGCGTACACTCGTAAGTCGTATCGTTCAGATATGTTAAGTCCGTGATGTACATGGAGACCCCCGTGCCAGTTCGTTCTAGTACTGATGAAACAGAGGTAATCACCAAAGAGCTATGTGATCAGCGGACATGTGTATCTGTTGAGGGGAATTATACCAGGTTTAGATCATCATGCGCCGCCAACAGAGATAGGAGCGATATTGCATGAGATTGAAGATTAAGTAATGAAGTGTTGAAGTTATGTTGAGGAGAAACTGTTAACGCAGAAGCAACATCAGTGTGAATGACGAAACTAACAGTGGACGACAAGGAGATATGATACACAACGATCCAAGACACATGAGAAGTGGCCCGAAGAGTCAATGTAACCCCAAGTTACCCATCAGTTGAATTTTAACCTTGAAATTACTATGCGTAATCCGAACACACTTAATTTTCCTTACGTCCTTTGCGTTATGAGAAGTCTTCTGTAAGACTCTTCTCAAGTCGATATTCGTCGATAAATGTAACAAAAGACTCATATCACGTAAAAGTTAGAAACATAAAGTAAATAATTCGTTAACAATTATGCTCGACGGTCATTGAACTCCTCAAAATGACTAATAATGTAAATACAATTCATACACTACTTAATTATATTATTGTGATAAAAAATAGTCAAACAACAATTTACTGGAAAAGAATGGAATGACCTGACATACACAGCTCGTTATTTTACCCTCACTTACAAAATTTAACCAAATACTATCTGAATAGGCTGAGATTGCGATAGCACAAAAAAAATAGATATTTCTAGGATCGGCAGAACAACCAAGGACTTTCTGTCAATTTTTTTTTTCATTTTAGTTTTACATGTGATCCCCTGTACCCACGTGAGGCATTCCAGGGGTTTCTACACTTTCTCTGCACCTATTTTCGTATGCTATCCTCTTCTTTTTGACTTGATGGTTAAGCAACATCCTGTTTCTACTGCACTTTCGAGTTAGTGGCCGTTCCTAACACGAGATGTATTTTTGTATTTTTCCTTCCGCTTGCATTTTAAAATAATTCGTAATTACGTACGTATAAGCATAAAATACAAAGAAACTGGGTTTTTTGTAGGTTGTCTTCGTGGTTTTTTAAATAAGAATTTTTTTAAATTAAGTAAATTGAACATTTAATAACACGAAAGTAGAGAAATGTGGAAACTAACATACGAATTTAGAATATAATATAAAAACTCCGGGTGGCACCGGGCAAAATGAGCTAAAAAATCCAGACCCGTTGACCGGTGTTTTAGTAACAGGATGTCCACTAATGACTGTTTCTTTCCGAATCCTGGGCAACGCGAAGTAGTTAACTAGGAACAATGTTTTAGCGTACTGTAAATCAAATGAAAGTTATTCAACGAGTTGAACGCGCGTTTATGTATTTTACAAAGTGAAGTCACATTCCTGGGGGTGGGGAAAAAATCGGTCCATCGCCCCCCTTCCCCTTGGATCCGCCACTGAACACATTCGCAGACTCGCGATCTTACGCCGAGAAACGCAATACGTCCCTCGGGACCAGGGAAAGACATCGCTACGACCGTAGGTCTCTCGTGAGTTACGAAGAGCTCTTCCTTCCTAATTAGACCAACTTGAAGAATTATGGAATACGAAGGCATTAATTGCGAAGTTAGACGCTCAAACACCAAATTCTGGCTTCTTGTCGCGTACCCTTAGTTCCAAGGAGTTGCACGGGGATCGTATTTCAAGGAAAGATACGAATCGCTACGTGATACTTTGCATGGAAAGAGACGTTCCGTTGCAGATGTAGGTTGAACGCAGAAAAACGTTCGTTCGTAGTCTGCGAACGGGTAAAAGAGCAAGTAGCTTACTGAAGATGTTTCCTTAACAGGGTCCATTGTCTACGAGAAAAAAATACCTTTCAGAAAATATATTCTGCAATGCGTATCCAAAAACAGATAAAAGTGGGGCCTATTATAAATAAACTTGTTGCGAACTGCGTACGACCACATGGGGAATAATCAACTAAGTTTCTATCCGGAAACAAACAAAAGACCATCTCATCTACTCCGATCAAGGGTCCAAGGATAGTGGCAGATTTCATACTTATCAAAAGAATTTTTTAATCAAATACCTTCTGTTATCAATTTATTATTCCAAAATGAATCGTAGATGCAATGTGCAGTCAAAATTGGAAATTAATAAGAACAAAAGAATTAAAAGATATTCTCCCGCATGGAAAAAATCCGGGCCAGGATGGGGGTTCCCACAAATCAATTTGGGAAGAAACACACACTTCTTTCGTTTAAAAAAAAAAGACAACATGTAATGCGTTGTGTTCTGTTATTAATACGATCACTGTTAGTCTCTCGGAAACATGTAATATAGAGTTACATGAATTGTAATGTATTGTGGCGTGTTCTTAAAAGTGAATTACAATCTAGCGTGGGATTAAGCACGGGGCCCAACTGAGAGTACCAGTCTTGGAAGTTCATATTGATTGATATAAATTGAGAGTGATATATCTCTATTGGTTTAGTTTCACTGTCATATTTTCAAAAAATTAATTTCGTAAGTAGTGAATAACAAGAAATAGTTTTAATCCTTTGAAATGGCACTACTATAAAAACATGACCGTTTAAATAAATATTTTGAAGTGATATTTTTAAGCACATGTGGAATGAGTAAGTTCAAGAATATTGCTTTGTATAACTGTCACACGTTGATGTACACAGTTTCGTTGTTTACACTATTAGACAAGGTTTAAAGAAAATAATGCCGAACATACATGCCAAACACGAAAACATAACGTTACCACCACACCATAAGGCACGAACCTGTTTTTTAATAGTTGCGACAAAGACACCTTCAAAGTTTTGATACTTCAGAAAAACCGAGTTATGGCTTAAATATAACTGTCGGGTTATTTTTATCATTCTAGTCATGTGAACAAATCTTCGAAAAAAAGATGATTTTTATGAGACTTGAAATGGGAATTTAAAAAACTGTCATCGTAGAAAATTCAGTAAGGAATTCAATTTCAGTACACAATAACATCAGGTCTAAATTTTGCAGTTCAATTATGCATCCCATATGGCATAAACCAATGTATCAATAATGAACAATGCACCATTACATAGCATCAATGTGATAAGTTCAAGGTAGTACTAGTGCAGGAAGAATTCAATCACTAAATTATCTGAAATCGACGTAAATAAACAAGCTAACATATACTTTTTGTGGTTTCAACTTGAGAAACATATCTCACCGAACATGTAACTGAAATAATGGCAGTTATAATCGATGGTATAATACAATTGCGTCTTATGGAGGAAACATTTATTTTCAAAATAGGACCAACTTCTGAAAATGAAACATCGATCTAAAAATCACGAAATGAATAGAAGTTTACTTTGATTTGCACTAAATTTTCCGAAGTCATTTTTCCATCACTTTTATCAATAGGTCACCGGACATTTGAGAAAGATATTTCACTTTTTGTGAGGTTAGGTGCACAAATCACGGAACCGTTTCGCTCGGCCGCCATGTTTGCACATGCTCTGATGAGTCAAGCGAGTTCCTGAATATTGTTTGTACTGTATTATTAACTGATAGATACAAATTAATCAAGTTTTTTATTATTATCCATATTTTTGTGTTTTAAAACAATAAGAATATAAATAAAGGAAACCACCTTAAAGTGAGTTTTTTTATTGGGGTTTTAGGGCTCGCCAACATGTAAGTAAGTTTTGTTTTCGAATAAAATTATAGATGCTACTCGGCACAACATATGTAGAATTATTCGCTGCATATAAAATAGGAATGTAATATTCCGAGACATATGAGAACGAGCAAAGAGCATTTATATGTGTCCTCTGTTGGCAATGCTGAAATCCTATCAAGAAAGATCTGCGAGAACAAGAAGTTACTCTCTTGCGACCTCACTCCACTCCTGGTTTCTCTCTTGTCAGTCAACCGTCAAATTTAACATTCACTCTGAATAGGACCCAAGGAGTAACATTTCAGGGACGCGAGTACTATTAACCCACCCTCTTCAGCAGCTGTCTCCGACGAAACGCCGGCGGAGGGCCAGGCGAAGGGTGGTGGATGTCGAGAGGGGAAGAATCTCGAATATTGGGAGTCACTGACGAGATCGGGTAGTGAACGAGATATGAGAAGATAATTGAAAAGTTAGAGAAACATTTGAGAGTAAAAGATTGATTAAAAAAAAGTAAACATAAGTCCATGAAGAAAAAGAAGCACTGTAAAAAACAACAACAGAAATTACGAAAAGACAATGCTCGAAGAAAGATTAGGAGGGCCAAAAAATAGTAGAATAGATACTTCTCAAAATTAAGTGAGAGATGGCGGAGTGTAAAAGTAAAAAAGCATTAGAAAAATGTTACTAAAAATGAAAATAGGAACCGGAAAACACAGAAAACACATAATATTTACCTAAGCTTAAAATGGAGGAAAATCAATAGAGCACGTCTGAAATCACGGTTAAGTAAATTCGTGCTACTACACAAGAAATACAAAGCACAAAGGGGTGAAAGTCTTAATCAGAAACAAATCTGTCCACTAACAACAGAAGAGAAGCTTGTAGAAAAATGAGAGTTGAAAGGTGTCGACTGAATGGGTGCAATAGGGGATCGCTTATTTGGAACAGGGTGCGTGCTCTTCCACTAAAAGAGGAAAGTGGCAATGGTCTGGTGAGGGGGAGGGTAGGAGGGGTGAGGGAGGAGGATGGGTGGCGGAGGAGAGCAGTGTTGAGTTGCAGAGAAGCGCCTCGGGGCGTGGAACCTCGGCGCGCGGCGCACAATGGAGGCGCCCTTGTCGGGACCGGAACCCGATACCCAGCACCTTCACAAAGCCTCTGACCGTACGAGCATTGTGCTTTCGATCACGACGCGCCTCATTTGCTGCAAATTACCTCTCTCTCTCTCCGTCTTTCTCCGTCTCTCACTCCCTCCTTTCCTCTTGTCTTCTTCCTTCGCCACGACTATGCCGACCGAGTCATCTCCACTGCCGTTGGAACACGCATCACTTTTATTGGCTTATGGTGACGTTCAGCCCATGAGGCCAGCTTTCCCACCTAACCATGACTTGGGTCATGGAATTGAGAAGGAAAAATAGGGGATAACTGGGAAATTAATACATTTGTCTGGAGTAGGTTAGAAAAAAAACCGCTGAAAACCTCACGTAATTTGTCTGCGCTCCATCGCTCAGTGATATGGTAGAAGCGAATAAGCTACACCGCTATTTCTGGCTTCGACAAGAGTATTCACCAATGTTCTGAAAGCACCAAAGAAATCTCCAATCGGTAAGATGGGAAATCCAATATCTGGGATTGCTGGATAATTATTTCTTACATACAGTATAATATTAATACGTATAGGATTTTGAATAAATCCCATACCCCCATTTCCGGGACCATACCCCTGTCCAGCTTCTTTCAAGTTGAAATCATTTCTCTCCCACGCACAATTCAAGAATGTTTCTCTGTGTCCATAGCCATCACAAGTACACCAATGGCTATCTGTCGTTTACATCATTCACCAACCTTCTAAACATTAATTACCCGATATACCTCACAAGCGCTATACACTCGAAGACTTTACTGAGATAAAACGTTAACTCCGAATAAAACCTAGCGGGAACGTACTCATTAGTTTGTTGTTAAGTGGTGGCAGTAAATTTGTCCTCAATGCGATCGTTGGCAGTTTGTAACTGTTCTCTTGACCATAAATAATTTACCACCTCCACTTATTTACTTATTGACAGTCTAATTGGCTTGATTCTGGTAAAGGCTTGTACGCAGTGTAGCCAAAGCTACTTCGCCATCGTCCATAAGGGTAATGATAATTGTACCTCGCGTAATGTTGGAAATACTTTCGGATTTCTTTAAGCCTTAAAAAACATCGGCCATCAATTCACTCGCTCTTGTGGCGCTGTTCTGTTCTTTCTGTACCGAGCGTGTCGAACATATATTAACTTTTATTTTTAATTTAGAAGTTAGAAATTCGTGTTAGGCAGACATATTGCAGTATTTTCAGTTAAGTTACATGGCTTGAAGTACAACATACTATGAGCACTATATTTCTACTACAGTCTCTGCAGTAGTTCATTTGATCGTCTCCGTCACCATCGTCCTACCAATTCTCCCTCTCGCAAATCAACCCTTCGAGTCTTTGATACTTTAGATCCGCGATAGCTCTAATGGCGTCTAAATGATGTGTACAAACGCTGTCATCCCCTTTGCCAAAGGTTCAAAAGTACACCGCTTGGCATCGCGCCGATCGGGTTGCCGTTCGTGAGTCGCCCGGGGGCTTCCCCGTTGAACGAAGAAAGAACTGAATAGAAAGAGGGGAAGATGAAGAGAGAGGATTCGGTGACACTATCGAAAGCGGAAGTGTGTTCAGCTGCGTCGTTGCGTGAATAATCGTCGAGATGAGTAGTTAAGATACTTCGTTAGTGCGTCTTAAGACGACGAATAGCCAGGGTCGGAGGTCGTCACGGAGTCGGTGGAACGTCTTTGGAATCTGTGAGCTCCTTAGTTGCGAGAGAGATGATGTACCTGATGGCGATACAGAACTTTCTGAACGATGAAAGAAATCCTTCAACTTGCGTTAGATGCGTATTTTTATCTATGTGTTACGCTACTGGGAAATTCTTTTCCAATTCCCTATCAAAGTTAAAATTGAGTTACTAGAAATGTTTCCAACCATCTCTCGCCAATATGTAATATATTAAAAAAAGAAAATACGTATTTTGAAACAATAAATTTGCAAACCATTGAAAACACGATTTTTTAAAAATCGTGTGTATTTAGAAAACCAATATTAATTTCCTTGAACAATTCCATATTTGATTCGTCATTCACTTTTATTACAGTCATAAAGAAGTAAAAATAACGTAAGATTCCACAATTACTTGTTAAAGAACTTAAACGATAAGTAGTCCGTAGGAAAACATACTGCATTGGAAGAAGGACGCCACAGAAGGGATCACGCACGTGTATGAAATATCAGCTGTCGAGGAAGAAAACGTCACACGGAGAGAATTATAAAGACACAAATATTTTATATAGATGTGACTGCAAATACATGTTTCGTCCGACATCACAATACTCTGATCGGATAGTGCACTCAACTCTTTCAGAGGAAATTGCGTGAAAAACATACGAGCGACAAAATACTATGTACTATATTAATTTCCTAACAATCACAAGTTATGTTTCATTTTTCTCCTATAACGAGGAGATATTTAAGTGACCTCGCTAATTTATTCCCTAAATACAAAAAAAAAAAAAAAAAAAAAAAAAAAAANTACTCATAATTGCTTAAATATATCCCTAAGGCATAAAAAAAACTAGCTAAACCCGAGTGAATCAATCGCACGGAAAATTGAATAAAACTAGCATTGCGTACAATAATACGAACGTTTAATTTTATTCAGCAAGATTTTTCATTTACCTTGATAATACGGCAGATACAATGAGCAGATGGAGGAAAGTAGTATCACAGAACTCATATTCAATTCTCCACGAATATTGTTTATACCAGACGTGACGGCTGTAAATTGTTAAGAGAAGTTGTCAAGTAACATCCTGTTCAAATAAACGAGTTAAGGCAGCTTTCGTGATGTAATCTTTAAAATAATGATGAAATAACAGGCAACCGCAATGACATCTTTCAATGCCCTAACGTACAATACATTTGTGTGATTAGCTCCATCAGTTTACTCAGAAAATGAACTAAAACATTGTGTATGAATGATAAAACAATTTTATGACTGACACGTCACGTCGGTATGAGTACTTCTTCAGACATATATTCTCCCGAGGAACTACTGATAATCTCGAAGTTGGAACTAGATTCATACTGTAAACACCTCACCATACAACATCCCTTGGGTAATAGCAGGATACCTGACTTGTCGGCGTAGATTCGTGGCCTGAGGAAGAGTCCACAGGAAGACCCTTGCTTATGTGGTGTCGGAGTCTTCAACAGAGAGCTACCGATTATCTCGGGCGCAGAGCAAACTTCCGTGCGGCAGACGCTGTGGGGGCAAATGTTCGCTGGAGCACCGCCGCTGGGCTGAGCCGAGGCCGTTGCGTCGGCCAAGAGGCCGTTCACCTGTCACCGCGGACGCTCGGTTACAGCAGCGCAACGACATGGCACTCTGCGTCACACCACGATTGATCAGGACATACCATATCTTGAAATTTCTCTCCATGAAGAATAATAATCGAAAATACAAGTTTTCATTGACGTAACAATATTCAGATGTAAATAGATTATAAATCAGAAATATATTTTATATTCGAGGAAATTTTGTCATTGTTAACTTACAACCATTTGAAAATTATCACAATATTTTTTCCGCGTTTAGGTACACGGAAGAAATGTGTGTATAATTTATCATTACTAATTAGCATAGTATTTTTAAAAAATCAAATTTCATCAATACAACACAAGTGTACATCATTGTTCACACTTTTTCAAAGTTATAGTTCACTCAATTCCAGTACAGTTTTATCGGATCCAACTTTATTTGGACCTAGATCTCAACGAAACATACTGAGAGGAACGGGAATAATATCGCGAAACGAAAGACTTTACTTCTGTGATAAAAAACGATTGATTCTTTCATCAAATAAGCTCCATGTCTATCTCAGCGCAATCACTACGGAAACCCGACGATTGTCTTGCACTTTGCGAACTATAACGTATGTGATAGCGACGAGTGACTGCCACATTGCAATTTCCCCGCTTTCAAAGAACACGAAATGAAAATAACAATATTTTATTTACTGTTAGACGAAATATGTGTGTAGTGAACAAAACTGTTTGATATCAAAACAAATTTTTATCATAACTTTAATGTTTACTTTAACTTAATAGTAATTTAAGGGAAAGTAAATCAGTAACACTTTTAGTTACAAACGAGCAATATCTAGATACCTTTAATTTCTTTATCGTTTTAAAATCTGATTGTTATCTAGATAATTTCAATTTACGATACAAATTTAATCAATGGCAATATTTAGGAATGTTCAAGCATTTAGTTAATACAGTTCTGGCCATCGCTACGAAATTTTATGAAATATGTAGAGAGGAGATAACGAGTTATGAAACTGAATTAATTAAGAAACGTCACTTCCTATAACGTACAAAAATTCTATCCCGTCCAATTTTTTCTTTCATTTTTCCTTTCCACGGTACTTGAACACTAGGCCATTACCGGGGGTGAATCTCTCTCGTAAATCTTTATAATTGTCTCTGTCTTATCTGTCACATACCTAATCATCAATTCATAATCCTTTAACGCGCCACTTTTAGTAATCAAGATCCGTCCCTGCGTCGAGGAGGCGGTCGCAAAATACTTGTTTATCACATTTCTTTATTGTAGTGCATATAGCCTCAACCTTGTCTACCAAAAGATTATGCTAGTCATTTTCATCAATAACATTTTTTACTTTTCATCAATCACATTTATTGTTGTTGTTCTTCATTACTGAACTCTCAACCGTAAATTACATGAGAAATTATTTCTTCACTATATCCCCACAGAATATCTCTCTATAATATTCCTTTTCCCTAGATAAGAGTTGAAAGTACCATGACCAATTTAACTTTCTTTATGAAATGAAGTAAATCTCGCCCTTCCATTGCCGCATTCCAACGATTCTGCCAACTTAACGACTTTTGTGTTAAAGTTGATTTCCATCCATTCTTATCCCCTTATCAACATTTATTATTTCTCCTTTTCTCATGCGATAACGCAATACCATCTTCTGATATCTATAAGTAAAATATCTAACCTCCCAGTCGACACAGTTTAACATTTCCCCTATTATAAAAGACAGAACCGCTCTAAACTTTTCAATTTCCTTTCCAAGTGAACATGACCAACATTTTAACATCACAAACTAGCGCCAGTGATATGCTTCTCTTGCAAGTGAAAAAAGTTCGATATTCGAACTCCTGTCCTATATGTTTATGAACGCATTTTAACCAAATGCATTATAGATTGTCGGTGATATCAATGAGCATATATTAATGTTCGGTTTAAAGCCCACCCTGAAAAATAAACTACTGAGTGTAACAACTAAAATATTTCTCGTACAAAAACGAATCAATAGTAATATTTAATACTTCATAATTTTTTAGCAGTAACTCTATTAGTTATTATAATTACGTCTATAATATTTAAATATATTTTCGAATATTACTCCACAGATGTATTAAATGAAAAAAATATGCGTCAGTAAATGGTCGAGTAATAATGAAAAATCTATTCGTTATTGAACAAAAATATCCATACCTAATTAAAAACCTGTAATTGTCAATTCATGTCAGTGTTATTTGGTAATAATAAATTGTTTTCGTCTAGTTCTAAAGGACGAGACGACTACTCCTCTGTAATGAAAGCAATTAGTTACATGAATGACATGCGGTTTCATCCCGTCAATTAATTTGAGAGTTGGCTGAAACCGACACAATATCATGTATTGTAATTAAATGACCAAATAATGTGGTTTCCTTTTTGAGATATAAATTAATTTCCATAAATGAGGATAAATAAATTTCCCGTAAACGAGATTGTTCCAACGACTCGCTGCGATAACACAAGTTCCATTTCAATGAAGTCAATTCAATCCTCACGTTAAAATCAAAATACGCAGAAAAGAGGAAATTGACGGGTGTTACGAGGAACAGTTAAAATACTGAAATTCTTCAATTATGAATCTTCCATTTCTCCTTTTTTGAGTCAAATTGATATCATAGTTTCATTCCATATATTAACAATAAAAATCAAATTTCAAAACAAGTAATTTCCTGGATAACGATTGCGAGGGCTGATATTACAACAAATATTCACCGGTATGCACACATTTACTAAATATACGACATATTTTAGCATCGGAATAACACTCTAATTAACCTGAACAGAACTGGGATAGAAATTCCCAATATTTATTACATCCCCTACACCTACATCTTTTTAATCGTGAAATAAAACAGTGAATACGCACATTCGGTGAAATAAATGCCGTACAAAAGTACACAGGGAAAATTTATCCGCACTAAACATGTTTACATCAACACCGTTCCCACAGATCAACGTTTTCAGAGCATAATTTACCTCTCTCCGAAAATAATATGAGTGTGTTGTGAGTATTGCACAAACAGCTTAGAGCATCTACGATGAACGGTTACGAGGTTGGAGTAGACGACCGAGAATTATTACCCCCATATTGCAATTTCCACGAGCGAATTAGTGCCTTGTAAACAAGATGGAAGGTATTGCGTGGGAGGAAGTGGCAACATTACTATGTCAAAATGGCATCCGACTTTCGTCTCCTCTTCTTGCCTCAAGTATCACCACAACCAAGAACGAAAACCACCCCCTTGGTCAAAACCAACCACCACCATTACTTTCTACCCTCTTTGTGGCGGCAAATAACGTCAGCATTAATACACAGTTGGCGTAATACATCTTTTCAAACCTTATAACTTCGTCTGCTACAAATTTTATAACATACTTTCTTTTAAATATGACAACATTTTTTAGCTGAACACTTGAACATCTGCAATTTTCTTAATTATTTTTTCTCTCTCCAAATTTACATACCGATAAATTATTTTTTGGTCCTTCTATCTCTCAACATAGACCACTTCCATTTCGTGGCCTTCTTGTACATTCATCTACTTGCTTTCCTTTTTATTTATTTATCCCAAAAAATGTAGATTTTTATTCTAAAAAAATAGCCAAAAAGTTGTGAATGCCACTCCCGATCGAAAAAACAGCAACATTTTACGGTCATCACAGTTCTATCCTTCTATATACTTTATACTTAACGGTTATTTAATTAGGTAAATATACGAGTACGTTTCAAATACATTTCAAATTGAAAGTAATATTGCAAAAGATTAGTCAAGGAGTACCTCAAGGGGCAAATCTTTGTATTTAATCTTCTTTCTGAAGAATTTTTCTAGATCACACAAACGTATACGAATATTTTGTAAGTATATCTTTTTTTGTCAAGTTACGGCAAACAAAAAATTAAAAGAAGGTATTACTATGCAGCAACAGTATAATTTGACCCATACTAAATCACCATCATTACCATCTTACATACCGCTTCCATCCCCTCCGCATCATCCTAATCCCGTCTAATGGACCTACATAACGCAGCGACTCTAACGCGCCACGTATTGCATGCTCAAGCAGACACTAACTGGTTAACGTAACGTAAGAGACGGACACCGCAATGCGTGGATTGCGTAGTGAAGATAGTTGGAATAATGACGGTGTTAAACGAGGGAATGCACACCGACACCCCTCTCTCCTACAAGGCAGGAGAGCGCTCGTTCTACGAGTAGGATTATAGGATGAGAAATAGGGCGTTATTATGATGATTACATGTGTAAGGCATAATGGAGATCAAATTCATACCTGTGTTCATAATCGAGTTCATTGTATCGCCTCAAATTGGTTTTATTTGCGTGGCATCCCAAGGAGCATGACCGTTTCGTCATACTTCCCTGTCACATACAATAGTATCCTTTCGAAATTTGGGTTAATTTTCCATTCTCAATTATTTATTACCTTATATATATATNATATATATATATATATATATATATATATATATATATATATATATATATATATATATATATATATATTATATAAAAGAACAAACTGGAATGTGAAAGCAAATATCTTTAACCTTCCCCAGTTGTTAGATCCAACCATTTATATATATCGCCTAGGATGTTAACAATGTTTTCATTACGTCCCAAATTTTTAAAAATTCTATCATTCCAATTTTCAAATAATAAAACCTGAGTTGGTACTATCGTCAGATGGTTTATACATTGTTTCAGGATGACAACAAAACATTTTTAAAAGTTTTTTATGGAAAATATGAGAATAACTTAAGAGTTTATACATCAAAAATATATACGTAAAGGAGCTTATCTCGAAAGAAAGTTACATTCGGGACTATTTCATTACTTCGGTGACTACGCATTGTCGAAACCGTCCATACCACTCAGTGACAATTTTTTTCTTTACTGATCTCAAAGCGAAAATTCCAGGTTTTATTGGTTTGTTTCCACGTAGGCAGTTCTACCACATTGTAATATCATAGTTGCGACGATAGAGGCAAAAACTCGCAGCCCGGCGCGGTGGCATTACTCCTTGGCAACTAGTTGTCCAAGGTGTAATCAAGTAGATCGTGGGTGAATCGTTTTGAGCGGGAATTGTGGTGAGTTAGTGATACTCGCCGGCGGATAGAGGCGCTACTGTTGCCAGCTGCACGTCAGCATACACAATTCGTATGGTATGTCGCGACGTATTGTTTCAGGCTGTGGTAGTACATAGAAAAACCTAAGTTATTTTACGCTCGTTCGCGAGAAAATTATACAACCTTTTAATGTATGACTTATAATGTATAACCCCTTAATAACGTATGATTTATATCCTAACATAAATTTTATTCATGCAATTCACATAATCCTATTCACTTGTTCATCTATATACATTTTCGACGCGTACACTACACGTACACCAGTGCACTCACTTTGTACGTTTGACTGTACAAAGCTCGATATATGAAATAAGATTATAGAGTAGGAATACAATTATCCAAAACCCAGTTATCCGAATTAATTTCGGAGATATATTAATGTTCAACGAAATAAAATATCGCGAAAATAAGAAAGGGAGAATTGACTCCATTTCTGGTTGGGTACCTAATTTTACGTAGAGTACTAAATATATAATCGTACAATATTACGTTGTTTCCTCCTAATTCCTGCGATACAGATTCAATCATCCGAATTTATACATATATTTATGCATGGCCCAGTACCCACAATTGAAATTCCTGTGCACACATTCCTCGAAATCGCACAAAAATTTCACTCTTAATCGCTAATCATTATACGATTGCCACAAGAAATCAATAAAGCCTGCTTTTATAGAGACCTTATGCGCTTGGCATATAATCGAATATTCTTTGTTCTATACGAAATCTTCGTAACTCGCCAACACTATATGATTGTTTAAATGTCTCCATAATACAAATCTGCACTTTCAACCCCACTTTAGAACCAAGTTTCATAATCCGTTTTACTGTACCTTTCTTCCTTATCCTTTCCTTTCGCATTCTATCACTGCATCGTTTTCCAGACCCCCCCCCCTCCCCCCAGGAGAATCCATCCATTGTAGTTATTAGGATGAAACGGACTCCACTTGGAGGAGAGTTTCCAGAATTAAACCTAATTTCGGGAGCCTTCCTCGCTAATTCAAGCACGTTAATGAAATCTTGCCTCTCCTCTCGTACCTTGGCAGCAGACGACGCTTATCAATGTGGAGGCGCCTGCTTACCTGAAACAAGACGAAGCGAAGAGCGTTAATTAAACTGTTGGAGAGAGAAGGAGAAGGGATAAAATAAACGCGAGCGGAGAAGCAAGGAAGGGACTACATCAACTTTTATTACATCAAGAATAGCCCTATATTATTCGAAACGTTTCATAATTCTAATTACCAGATCTTATGATTCAATAACTACATTTGTAATACAATGCTCATCGTAATGATGGTTAGGGAAAACAATTTCTAAAAGCATTTTAAACATTTTAATTTTTTCTCTTTTTAACAAAGAAATTTAATTCCGAGTAGAACGAAAGAAAAGACATTTTACGTTTAAAAAAGTGAGATGGATAGGAAGCAGAGAAATAAATTTTGGTAAGTAATCCTTTGTCCTAGACAACATGTACTGAATCAGGTATAAATGGACGGGTGAAATTCAATAGTATTTTTGTAGCAAATTCATTATTGCGAATAAATAACTTTAAAAAAAGAAATCTGGTTGAACTACAATTTAGCTTTCTTGTACGTCCCAACATTCCTTTCTCCATTTATTCATTGGTACATAAGCATATCTAATAAGTGGGGAGATTGTTATTACTAAATTTATTTTCATTTTTTATAACTATTCATTTTTCGATATAATTAATGTTGTTCTAATTACAAACCAGTTGACACAAAGAAATGACCATGTAAAAAATTAATATACAACTGAAATATTCACTAAGAAACACAAACTTTTCCATACGTCATAACTGTAAACATCCAGACAAAATAACAAAATGTTTATACATAACCATGGGAAACAAAAGAAAAATATAATTGACGCGTAATTTTTGGTGTTCTGCATTAAAATTGAGAAGAAATATCCTCTTAAGAGTTTTGAAACTATCATACATTAGAAATGTCGTTCAGGGATTTTTTCGGAACGTCTTGGGCACAAATTATCATAAAGCCATTGGTATCATTGCAATCTATTGATCCGTCTATCTAATAACGCAATATCAATCGACATATTATTATGGATACAAAAACTCTATACGCCATGCGCGCACACTGATGTGTACTAGGCGATGCATTTGTTATGAAAGTGAATACATAGCTCTGACTATGCAAAAGAAAAAGTATTCGATCAAATGAACTTGTGAAACATTTCGTAATGAAGGGAGAAGCAACAAAACAAGAGAGAGAAATACTTATACAATTCAGAAGGTAGAACATGGACGTTAATGAACGTTCTGAAGCTATTATGAGTAATGTCGTATCACTGGATGAACAATCCAATGAGAATTGGAGAATGATGATCGAAACTGCCAACTACAATATTTAACAAGGACAAATTCAGGCTTTAAATAAATTGTTGCACACATTAAGTTATTACAAGTTGTGTTTCGTATATGTCATAAATAACAATATAATCTAAATTTGAACAAAAAAACTGAATGATTCAGTCGAGAAAAAATATTGAAGCAGCCTGCAATTATTCAACTACAACAGTACTTGTTGGAAATATACTTGAAGATAATTACAACTTACTTTATATTGTATTTCAACTCAATAATTACCACATACAACAACATTGACACAGTTTACTCCTCGTAAGGGATTGATGAGTGATATTAAATTATAAGCCTCTATGAATCAAACTCGTGAAAATATATCACAGGACAGGGGTCGGCAACCAATTTTGACCGCGAGTCAAAATCAACGAAAATGTGAGTACTAAAGAGACGTTTGGATCAGAGATATTTTCGTATTAAAACAGTCTTTTATTAAATAATAAGATATATTTTATTAAGAAAATAATTACAAACATAGTTGAATGAACTTTATTTATAAACGTTCTCTTTGATATCAATGGCTCCCCTGATGTTGAACTTGTGACGTCAATTTAGTCAAGTCTGGTTGATAGTTAGTCGTTTTAAGACGGACACAAGCATCTGAATTTTCGGTAGTTAACCTGTTCCTGTTCTTGCTTAATATAAATTTCATTTGTGAAAATATTTGCTCACATTTGCTCATATTGTTCTTAGTATCTATTTTCAATTTTTTTTTAATTCTCAAAATGTTTGTTTCATGTTTGTTTTATAATTTATTTTTATGTATTATACTTTATTTTCGGAACTAAAGTGGGTCACTTGAAATTATCAAATGGGTCACTCGGTGACCCTCGGGTCATAGNTATTTTCGGAACTAAAGTGAGTCAATTGAAATTATCAAATGGGTCACTCGGTGACCCTCGGCTCATAGGTTGCCGACCCCTGTCATAGGACATTATATGCTAAAAAGATACTTGAGTGAGGAAATTGATGAAAAATAGAGCTGAAAACTCTTGAACTTAGGTATCTTAAATATTCAACCGTACGATTTTCGAAGTAGGAACCTTCGACACGTTTGAGAATTAATGGGACAGCCTCTTGTTTGCTTCTACAGAGTAAATGACTTTATTGTCCTCCACGTGGTGATACACAGTTTGAGGTTATGTTACATTCCTGTAGCAAAAAGTTCTATTTCTTTATCTTTTATTTTTCATAATTTCATTGATTTTATAATTTCACCTAGTAACTTATGTTTAATAATTATTTTACTCTAAAATATCCTGAAAATTTTTGACGTATAATATTTCCTCCGTCAATATAATTTAAAATTCGATACATATCTCAACCTGATAACGGTACAATGAGATCACAAGGAAGAGAATTATTGCTCTTCCTTACGAAAGAGTGAAAAGCCAGAGAAGGGAAATGAAGTGGGGAGTGAGATCGTGCAGTTGAGGTCGCCTGCATTACGTGAGCACCAAGTATAACACGACGAACTCTAGGGAGCTGTGCGATAGAACACGACAGTACAAGGCTGCTACAAGAGGCAATACTTTCCAGGGAAAGGAAGACTAGTATAATGCGGCGGTGCAGTTTTATGGTTTTGTTCTTTAAATTCGTTATTTACATTACACTAAAAAAATACAATACTATCTCGTAAATATATTGTACAAATCATTATGTATTACTATCTGATCAGATCTATATTTGAACTGTGCTTGAGTGAAACTCTTAAATTTTAAGGTTATATATTCATCAAGATTCTCCTTAACACCGGAATTGCCTAAGATATTTGTTTCTTGACAATCACGGATATTTAATATTTCTTTCATGAGCAACATTTGCTTCTAAGTATGTGCGGATGTTTCATTATTAATTTTTTTCGGATCAGAAGACATTCGATTTACAGCGGAAAATCCAAATAGTAGTTAATTATGAAAAGTAATCAAAGAAGGTTAGCGTGACAGTACAATCCCTTCGATAAACAATCAAATACGTTCTAAGTAGAAAATGAATAAGCGTGAAACAAAAAACAAACAAACCAGTCTTCGTGTTTAAGAAATTATTTCTTTAAATGTTCTACAACACAATTCCTTATCCCATATTAAAATCTAGCGGAACTTAAAATAATTTATCAATAAATAAATAAATAAATTGATGCTGCAAACAGCAGTTTTAAATTGCGTATGATCACCTGTAAGACAAACTAATTTACGCCCCGGAAGCAATCAAGATATCCCATCAATTCCGATCAAGGGCCCTATGATTAAGACGGATTTAACCTTTCAGTACACTCCTACGACAAGAATAAAAATAGATAGCCACATATCAACAGAATACGAACAAATTTATATTTGATGAAAACACAAAAATGTTATTTCACAAGTATGTGTTATTTCTTACGTATTATTATCAAACTATAGAGTATTCGGAATACATTGCTGTAAAATCGTAACTATTAAAATAACCCTGTATTCGAAACTATTACAACAGAACGCCGCCCCTAGACAAGAGCCAAAGAACGTGTGTGTAATATCTGCCTCTACTCGAAGGAAAACCATCATTCAGGTCAAAAATATTTCAATATTAATGCCGTTACATGGGACTACTCAGCGCAAAACTTCTCAAAGAAGCTGACTGGAAAGCGCCAACTCACAAGCCAATGCGAGTTTCTTTTAGAATGAGAATGAAGACAATTACAAACAAGAGATCTTCATTTGCAGCGCTCACTCGCATTCGTCCAAGTCAATTAGGTCCGAGTGTCCCTGTCGGCGGTCGCCAGGCACTCGAGTCGAAGTTGTTGTATCCTCGTCGTGTTTCCTTCCACTTGTCTGCAGGCAAATGGGGTCATCAAGGGACCGACCGCTAGAGTGCGGATGGGACACGACACCAGCGGAAACTGCGTTAGCGTCTGTAGCTCTGCAGCGAGAGGATGTTGAGTTGACAGCGATGACGGAAACCGCGTTGTTCGCAGTTGCGTACAATGAAGGAGACGGGAGTCAATGGAATCTATGGGGAGGAAGAGGACGCTGAAGGTAAAGTGGACGTTCATGTCCCGAGCGCAGGTATAATGGTCTTCTGTCCGAAACAAGATTTGGTTTAAACGATTGAATTTGCTTCCATAAAATACCGATAGCGATGGTCTAGTGGTAGCGTCTTCGCTTCCACGATCCCGCTGAGCGGTAGAGCGTGGGTTCAAACCCCGCTCGGTTTTCCCTCACCTACTCCAGAAAATGTCGGTTGGGTACCATAAGTCCCCCGGCAACCAATAACCCTCCTTCCCAATTACCTTTCCCCAAGTCCAACGGTTAGGTCGAACAGAGGGCCTCATGACCTGAACTTCGCCAAAAGGCATAAAATAAATAAGAGTCATATTGTTTTCTCGGGAGTACAATGATAGGAGTTTTCCCTGAACATTTCGTGGATCAGTCCAGCTCCTGATAGCTTCACAAAAGAAAACAATGTACGAAATAACATACAAACAAAATTACATTTTCTAATCTTCTTGGAGTAGTTAAAAAATAAGGATCATAAAAAGAGGCTTTAACCCATTATATTACCGAAGATAAAGAGGTAAATACCTAATTTATTGGCAGTAAGCAATAACATTTTTTGATTCAGTATCCGAGGAAAATTCGGAGAAAATCACCGTCACGGTAGAGTTCCATAATGCTAAAACCGCGTAAATCGCAAGTAAGATATCATGGTGGTCAGTTTTAATGTAAAAACGAATTGGAATATTTAACGGTTTATTTGAAAAATATGACAATAAGCAAATATCTCTGTAATACTTTGTACCTACACGTATGATATAACTACGGTCAGATGAAAATGGTGTCGAACCAATATCGAACCCAGAACTCCTTGATCACCGGTGTGGTGGCCAATACGCCTCCCGTTCACCTTCCACTGATCGGGACAAATAAAGTAGTCTCGGGAAGAAATATGTGCATAGCCAACCTCACGTAGGTAGGTGTAAAACTATACCGAAGCGTACACTGAATAGTGTGTTGCCTTGGTACACTTATCTCCTGTATGGGGACGTATCTCAGGTCGTCCGGGGTTGAGGCCTGGGTAGAAATGGGGTACAGTAGAGGAAAGCGAACGGACGGCTCAGTGGTTAACATCCCTGCGATCACAATAGAGGTCTCGGGTTCGATTCCGCGCGCGTCACCACTTTCATCTGGCTGTAGTTATCAAATCATCAAATATGCAACGTGCGTGTTGGTAGTGGTAATGATATTGATACTGATTGCATCATCCGAAACAGCAGGGACACGGGCGGCGTAGGCCTTCCAAACGTTCAACGTCCGACCGACCATCAGCGCTGCGCAACGGAATTCGCCCTCGTCCGGCGAGTCTTCCTGCGTAGGATTTATTAATTCCAATTAGGCTGATAGCGCCGTCCATTGAGCGTCTGGCGAACGGGCTTTTGCTCCCACGGCAGCGGCTCAGTCAGCCACTGCGAGCACACGCCACTTTATCTGATCACCTCGTTTTATCTCGCGTGCCCATAGGCGAGCGCCAAGGTCCTCGTCCATCTTGCACTCGAGACTCTCGCGGATTTAATAAATAAATTTATTGTCAAAAAACAGTACAAACTGCGTATGACCACGTGGAGGGGAAAAAAAAACTAATTTACTCTCCGGAAGCAAGCAAGGGACCATCCCATCAATTCCGATCAAGGGCCCTAAGGCAGAGGCGGATTCAAAAAATTCAGCAAAAATTCCTAAATAAGATAAAAAGTTAGCTGCGAGTTATAATACTAATAGAATGTCAATATGTTTGTAATTTTAAGCAAAAAATTACATGTAAGTTATTATCGAACTATAGATT
>NNCF01126115.1:575128-587346 GCA_002313205.1 Laupala kohalensis
TGTTGATATCTATCTTTTAAATAAGAAGTTAGCCATTGATGTGGAAGTCCACGAATGCCTAAAGAATGCAATTTGGTAAGGAGAATTCCGTGATCGATGACATCGAATGCTTTGGATAAGTCAAGATGCTTTGGATAAGTCAAGAATAAGTCAAGATGCTTTGGATAAGTCAAGATGCTTTGGATAAGAATACCATCAGCATCAGTTAACCAAAACTACTTGCACCCGGATTAAATCGTTTCTCATCTGCCATAACATTTGAAGCGTTTTAGTTAATTAGAACTACAATCAAACCGACTCACTCTGCATAACACGACACAAATCTCTTTAATTTTTGATATTAAAACGGTCGATAAGACAAAGGGAGTTTATCCCCTCTGCATCAATTTGGTCACACCGAAGTTATTTCTTAATAATCTGTGAACTAAGAAATCTCGGCAAGTTATGTACATTTTCATATTAAGATATCACATTTTAATGCACTGCACATATATCATCTCTCCCAAATATTGAATATTTGGGTAAATGATTACTCATAGGTCAGTCAAAATTACATATGTCCCCCTCTGTACAAAAACATTCAAAATCTATCCTACATTTAAAAGGATAGTGATTCGCTGGATTACTACTTCGGAATTATTCTTCCCCTCCCTAACTTTGTATGACTCTTGCTTGCGGTGGATCTCAATGGGTTTCACTTTTGTCCAAATTTTCCGGTTTCTCTCTTTACGTCGGTCAAAAAGAGAAAATGACAAGGGGAAGAGAGGGGCAGGAAATGAAGGAGTGAAAAATGGATCACTCGTACATTATGATATAAAAATCTGTTCCGTTTACTTCTGAGATCGACCCCCCCCCCAAAAAAAAAAAAAAANGCTGTAAGAAATAACAAACGATTCATATGCAGAGGCGATTTGATTTTGGGAGGATTTGATTTTGGGAGGAGCACATAAAGAGAAACGTTTCCTATCATTGATGAATCGTACAATGTTATTAATACACATTTTTTAAGAACTAATAAAACACTTCCGTCATTAATTTATTGTGCTAATAAAGTACCATTACTCCATTACAAATTATTTATTGTTTATTTTCTCTCATGATTTACACTTTTTCAATTATCTATCTAGTGTAAATTTTATTGAGGTAATTTTCTATTAGATGTGGCTCGGAATCACGCTGGAGTGCGAGTATACTACATAAAAAGCGGAATATCGTTGCCCTATACTAATGTTCCCATGTTTGAGTGAAAATCTATATAACCAAAGTAAGTCATATGTGTCCTATCAAGACGTCCTTTTACACACATTTTATTAGTTGTTGCTTTCAATGAGTGAACTGAAATTTTTTCGAAGTAAAAATTCTTTCTTGTCGTGTCTATCTTGTTTTTTACGCGTGGGTGGGGTGGGGGGAAGGTGCACGTGCCTCCTGTGAACCCCCACTGCTCAAATGAGAATCCGCTCAACTTAATACTTCGCTTTTTTCATATTTTTTTAACAGAGAATATTTAAAAAAACTTCCTTCCTTGTCGACTTTTTTTATCCAGTGATGACGATACATTCCACTATAATCGCATTGTTGTGGAAAACGGATAATTTTGTTCCAACAGTAGAGACTGATAATGTTGTTTTTTCACAGTTAGTAACAGGAATTCAGTCGTTTCATTCGCCGCGATGGGATTGATATTACGGATAAATCGATACACCATAAATGGAAGCTAGTTAGGTAAGATGGAACTTAATCTCCCGACAGAAGTCGTTTCTCTTTCCTCTTTTTTTGTTTGGGTCTGAAGAGCCGAAGAGATTCACGGGGACCAAAGAACCTCTCGTCGAGGTCACGCGGAGAGTACATTCCTCCACATCCATCACGTGGTGGCAGAGCGCAGCCTACATGCTCCACCTCCTCCTCCAATGGACCGACCAGTCGCCACGCGCACTCCAGCTTTATTACCACCTGCCCCTCCATCTTCGGCTACTCAATAAAGCTGATAGGGCTTGTCTCTTTTTCTCCCCTTCCGCTGAACTAAGCATGTCTTAACACGATGAGGAGATTTCTCAGTAGTAAATTATAATCAGATTTACGTTCAGAATTTATAATGGACAGGATTAATGAAATATGAGATGTTAAATGATTTTTTCTAATGCTTTTAGGATTCTCAATAAGAATAGTAAAGAAGGAAAACGAGTTACAGTTGTAATAAAAATCACACAGGACTTATCAAATATATGATACAGTAATTCAAAAACGTTTTTTAAATTATGTTACACCCTTGAAACAATTATACATTCAATACAACACTTAATTAAGCATAATGATGACACAACTATGATGCTAAGCGTGTATTCAATAGAAGGGTCAACATTTTATTTCCATAGACAACTCTTTCAATTATGTATATCATTACTCAAACGCTACAGAATTGAAACACACATTTGTTTCATATTACGTTCTACAATATGAAACAAATTCCTTTAGTATCGTTAACATATCACTGATTGAAGGAGCTAATTCTATAAAATATGACTGAAACCTACAACATAGTATACAGATTAATGAAATAAAGATTATTAGATTTACGAAAATCTTACTTTAGATTTCTAGGATAGTGTTCCACTACTCTCTACTTCTTGTTTTTACTATATTTCACGGATTTGGATATGATTTACACCATTTTCAGGTAATGGATTACGCAAAATTTTACATCATGCTTTCGTGACATTAAGCAAAAAATTGTATCGTCTACGACTGGATGAAAATTGCGACGTACTGAGACTCGAACCTCGATACCTCCTGCTCTCGCAATGGCCGCAGGTGTGCTACCTGCGACCTGTGTGCAGAGGTAGCACACCTGCGGCCAAAGCAGCAGGTCCCGGGTTGAAGACCCGATCCGTCGCAATTTTCACCAGACGCGCATTTGAAGACGATACAAACTTCCCTTTCCGAATAGGCACTCGGAGGTTGTGCGTTCGAAAGTAAACAAACATTGACAGCTAGAAAGACGACGATATATCATGTGCGAGATTGATGATAGAATGAATGAAATGAGAGACGTAAAAATTGTAACAAACAACTGTAATGTCAACGCGGGAAATAATAATAAGCCGACACCCATCTAACATGTCTCAACTTATCCCAGAAACAATCTCTGATAGACGATCAAGACGATCTGATAGCAAGTCTGAATGGAAAAGCATGGCCCTCCACGGTAAACTCATCTTGCCACGTGTTGACAAAGAAGCGTCAAACGCATGGCTTAGGAAGGATGATCTTTACCCCGAAACGGAAGGATTCACGTTGGCCATCCAAGATCAGGTCATCCGTACAAAAAAATAATGTATAAAACACTCAATAAAAGACGGATCAGCGGAGGAAGATCGCTGTCGCCGATGCTTTCTGAAGTCAGAGACTATCCAGCATGTTGAGAGTGGATGCGAAACACTGGCCGGAACAGATTATGTGCAACGTCACGACCAAGTTGCCAAGATTGTACATCTGATGTGTGGGCTTCTCGAAGTGAAGACTACGCACTACAAGTTCAATCCTAGTCCTGTCCTGGAAAATGCACAGTTCTACCTTCTATTTAACAGAACAATATTGGAACATAATATACCTGATTTGGTGTTCCATAGGAAAAAAGACCGGGCTACTTTCATAATAGATGTAGCCATGCCGAACACCAAACAAACTGACAAAGGCTGCAGAGAAAGTTAACAAGTAAACCAAATTACAAGAAGAAATTCAAACGATGTGGAAGACTGACAGAGTTGATATAATTCCAATCATTATCTCAGCAACTGGCATTATCCCCACAGACTTGTTCAGAAATATAGAAAAATTGAACCTCCCTTGACACATTTTCCTACCTACGCAAAAAGCTGTCATCCTAAAAATATGTCGAACTGTCCGGAATCCTAAATCCTAAATCAAATCATACAAGGGAATGCTTGGCATGTCCCGTATCCCTTCTTATCCAGTCCTGAGCTGAGAATGAATAAATAATGATAATAATAATAATAATAACCCACATCTAATACCTGAAGGACGGAATAGACAGGCTCTCTCATGTATGCACTGAATTAATGGACTAATATACATGAGTTATTTGTAGAATTAAGAAACTCCCTCATTCACCATCCCACAACGTTCACGAAAGTGAAGGCAGTGGGTAGAAGAAAATTCAAAATCCGTCTTCGAATAATATCCAACCACTCATTTATACCCAGTTATTAAATCACTGATACGTTCATACCTAATCTATTGGACAAATAAATCTCACATACTCATTACGAAACGACTGCTTAACTTTGATATATTAGTGAAATTTTTTTCTCCCGAAATATCGTACATGAATTCAATATGTCAACCAATAGAAAGCATTATAAATATTAATGGCGTTATTTCTTTAGAGTTCAGAAAGTAACTCTACAAATCTTGAAAATTTCACTGGTACAAGACGCAAAGCATATCAAGCTTAGCTTCCACGAGAGAGTATTTTTAGCATGAAAGTATCTGTTTAATTAGTTGTCAAATACCTGGGGACCAGGAGGAAATGCGAGTTTATACAATATACATCGTGCTTTTAAATACGAACTTTCGTAATACTAATATTGGATTTTTTAACATTTTACTAGAAGGAAATTTGAGTCAAAAAGTTAACAACACCAGTGAAATAAGGACAAAATTTGATTTTAGGGAAGCCTTTTCTCACTTAATGAGGGAATAATCATGATTTATAGCTCATCAACGTTTTTATTATTTGTTGGATTAGATTTTCGCTACAGCTCACTATTGATTTGTTGGATCAGAATATAATAATAATAATAATAATAGTAATAATAATAATAAAAGTGCCTTTATTTTGGCGAGACTCAGACCTTAAGGTCTGCTCTTCCGTCTAACCATTTTAAAACTTTTACATTTTAAATACAAGATGAAAGTTGGGAGGGTCGTATTTACATTTATTTACAATATAGAGTTATATTGACGATATTCTCTTAAACGTTCATCAACGAACTGACATAGAAACTAAGAAACAATGTGACGGATAGTAGACAAAACACAGAGAAAACAAGCGAGCAGCGAAACAGCTCCGTCTCGAAACAATCGCGTAGCGAAGAGACGCGGCGCAGTAGTCCTGGTGAATTGTCCGTGACCGTGAAAAGTCCTGATGGGTTGTGCGGGAGCGATTATCCGCTTGACAGCTCTTTGATGCAGACAATCAAGCGACGTGTTTCGACTCCCTTAGCGGGATCTTCATGCCGTAGTTCGCTACATGGCATCCACTGAACAAGTTGTGAAGTACCCTATCTCTTATACTTTATCATATACGTAGTTAAAATAAAGTATTGTAATCACGTAAAAAAATCGATCGCGGTATATTGACGAAAATATCCGTTCCAGGTGTAACTGATACCAAAAAGTTGATTTTTAGCATGAAGTCCTCCTTCACGTTTCCCCGTTCCCGGTTTAATCAATGAGTTAATTCCATCCATATTTAGCGTAGCATGTATTAATTAATAAATGATTAACTAGAAAAATAGACTAAATGAAAAAAAAAAACCCCCGGAAGGTACAGAAGTGTAAATTATATTCAAACTAGAAATTATTTGAAGAAATTTCTTAAAATGATAAATGTTTCATTCGGTTCAAATATTCAAAATAAATCTAAACATATCACTACTACGTTTCCGAAAAGTTATAAAAATAGTTATAAATAATACAACGTAAAATTAAACATACATGTGTCAATACATTTATATATTTACAGTTTCACGTTTTTTTTTCAATTATTTCAACGTAGAATTTGTTCGTTTGATAATGAAATTTTTCTCTCCAGAATTTTCAGTTTATTTATTTGCAATTATACCGGAGTCGAAACGTTGTGTTGTTCAAAGCGCAAAATAAATGTTATTAGTTCATAATAAGATAAGTCATAAATTACTTATTAATTTTGATTATATATAGAATAATGTTGAATTATTAATAGTAGTAGAATTTGAAGGAATAACGCGGATTTTGGAACAGTATAACAGAATAAGCTATTCCCTCTGCTAAACATTACATGAATATTTGGGCATATCAATGTTGCTGAACCAAACTAATTGGTTTTTGCCAAGTATTGAATGGGAATTTCATACATTTCCACTCAATATTTTTACTTCTTTAACTGAGTGAATTATTCGTCCGGGTTTAGACTCAATATAACTATGCATTTAACGTACCCTCAAATGATGATATATCTAACTACGCATCAACGAATTTAACTCGAAACATGAATTCAGAAGTAACTTTGTTATATCAGTCACGAATTCCACGGGAATGATCTTAGCGCATTATATCCGCATTTTGTGTGAGACGCAAAATCAAGGCACCGAGGGAGCAACGAACCAATAAATGCTAACTAATTCAGGCTAAACTGCACGATCTCACGACTGACATGAACCATTTATCCAGAGCTCTGTTGATAGATTGCAGGAAAACTTGGCGCACATATATTTAACCAACTGTCGTAAAAGAGGAGCTCACACTTGACAATGACGAAGCAGTTGTATACAACAGAAAAGAACTGTGTCCAACGGACCAAAATGTATCACTCTAATCAAGATTCCACAGTATTTAACATTTCTCCATCAATTCCTTTCTTGTATTTCCAACACAGTAATTTTTCTTAATTAACTAAGCGATAGCTCGTCTCCTTTATATTCCGCCATTCACGTGAACAAAACTGTGTGGTCAAATAAACCCCGCCATCACTTTCTCATTGCAGACAGATGTGCAGGTCGTAAAGGTGCATTGCACTCTCACTAGAAGATCCCCGGCCGCAAAACGCCATTCCCTGAGCCACAACACCGCGAGAATACACGCGTCTTCCAAATACCGAAGAGTCTTCTCCGAGCTTACCGCTGCTGTAGCCGTCGGGGGTCCCCGGGGCGACGGCGACGACCGCGGCGGCGGCGGCACTCAATTGCCCCGCTTTTATTACACGGCTTGGAAGGCGGGCTCGCATGCAAAGTGCAATTACCAGACGAAAACCGTTACGAGGTACCGCCAGCATCGCTACGATTCCGACGATCTCACCGCCGAAGCCAAAACAACATTCAGCTGTTGCCGACAATCTCATTCATGGCGGTCGCTTCGCAAAAGAGATGGTCTAGAGACTGATTTTATTTATTTAGCTCATGACACTTGTCACACACTTAATACTTTCCTAAAAACAAATCAACAAAATAAATACATTAAATACACCGAGAGAAAGGGTCATAAAAAGACAATCATTATTACTTGGCTAAACACAAATCACAGCATTAGGTCGAGTAAATTCAGCCGTTGAACGGTACTCACTGAACATACCAAGAGGTTGTCTTTGCTGCCAGGGAGCGCTCTTCGTGGACACTCAGTTTGAGGGCGGCACCACAATCACTCCCAGACAACTCCCACTTGCGGAGCATCTCCTACCCTGACGCGTTCGAACCCTATTTAGACGGGCCGAGGTTCTGCGAGGGAGATTAAAACCGTGAGGTAGTTTTTGAGGAATAAGCAGAGGGTGCCATACTGGATCCACAATAGAGTGATCTTAGTGGAACCGGCACTAAGTTAGACAAATCTGAGATATTTTCTTTATTATTATTCTAGTTGCTTTAAGACACAACAATATGAATAATAACGAATACATGATTTAATTTCTATCTATCAGCTAATAACGTAGTATAAATAATATTCAAGAACTCGCTGGACTCGTTTGAAATGCATAAGAGCACTCAGTACAAACATGGCGGCTGAGCACGACTGTTTCGTGATCTATGCATCTCACCTCAAAGGAAAAAGTGAAATATCTTTCTCATATGCCCGGTGACCTATAAAATAAAAGTGATGTAAAAAATACTACGAAAAAATTACTACAGATCAAAGTAAACTTCCATCACTTTCGTGATAAAATGTTTCTCATTTTTTGAAAATAAGTGTTTTCTCCAGAAGACGCAATGTATTACACCATTTATAATTGTTATAATATCATTTATAATGGCCAGTGAGGTATGTTTTTCAAGTTGAAATCACAATAAGTACATGTTACTCTGTTTATTTACACCGATTTCAGACATTTTCTTGATATAATTCTATCTACGCCAGCACTATCTTAAGGGAGGAACATGGTTGACTGTTCCTTCAAAGAAATTTCCAATCTCTTAATAAGTACTGTATTATCGTTTAGTATAATTTTTTTTGACAGTATTCGAAGAACAGTAGTGGTTCAGCAGGTTACTAAGATTCGCGCTCTCAATACAAAACTATGACATTCTGCATTTTAGGAAATCAAGAAACCAGATTTCTTTTAACATTTAATTATAGTTTCCTAGTGAATTTGTTAGATATCGACTAAATCCAATAACACTTCCGCAGCTGATGAGGTCGCGCGTTCAAGAGGAATGAAAATGGGAATCTTCTTCGACACAGTAAAACAAGGACAAAAAATTACACCAATTTCTCAATGCATCCAGAACGTGAAATAAGAATCACATTCAAGAAGCGTGCCAAAATCCAACCACCATATCACTCTTTGCCATATACGATCAACTTTTCACTACGGCCACGTTAAAACACGTCCCCACAAACGTACTGTGGAATCCAACTCCTATCTAAATTTCCCGAACCTTCCACTAGCCAAGTTGCTGGTATACCCTAGCAATAGGTCTTGTCGTTAACCCTCACCTTCTAATTCACCCCAGTCCTCTCCATGTAGATAAGCTAATAGAGCATGCTACAATCCTTTACATTCAATCCCAGATCGGGGATAGAAATCTCTCCCCAAAGAATGTGAAAATTCCCTCAAAGGACATTTCTCAATAGCAACAGTGATCTCCCAACCAACTCGTATTGAATTAAGGGTACTTGATACTTGTGAAACATTCTCTATTCTCTAGACGCGGACAAAAATTTGCGTGCGATTTTCGTTAAAAGTTGTGTTGAACTTATTAAAATTATCTCTTGCTATTTTTGTTGGATGTTCGTCTAGTTGTGGGTCATGCGGTTGTAGCCTGTTGTGCGGCATTCGGTGCTATCCTCCAGCTCTGATCCACCGAGTTGAGGCCCATCGGTACAGGCTGTCTTCATGCTATGACGCAACCACGTGGTGGGGGAATGATGTGGGAATGAATTATCTACAGTTTTTATTTATGTTTTTATTATATTTATTTTATAATTATATTTTTTTATTATATTTATATTAAGACAGCCTGTGCCGCACAGTGCTGATGGGCCTCAGTTCGGTGGATCAGAGCTGGAGGATAGCACCGAATGCCGCACAACAGGCTACAACCGCATGACCCACAACTAGACGAACATCCAACAAAAATAGCAAGAGATAATTTTAATAAGTTCAACTCAACTTTTAATCAGTATACGCATGCATCGTAAGAGCGTTCAGGTTTGTACTTTCTCACATATTTAAGTTAAATATTTGTAACAATTGTACTGGAGATTAGTGATGAGATATACTAGATAATTTCTACATTTTTTAGAAAATATAAAGTGCACCATCTAATTTACAATAAGGATTTTGTACAATTTTGAGAAGAAAAGGAAGAATACATCTGAAGAGGGGGAACATACATCCCCGAAACGTAATGTGAAAGTACAAACGATTAAATAGTTTGTGCGTCATTAATACATGTTGTCATAAATAAGGGCACTGCCAACTAATTTAATATGTAATTTTTGTTTTCCTTTCATGTTCGCATAGGAGCACGGGGCGCCGCGTGAGGTCCATGCGAAGACTTTGGCCTCGGTGTGCTGCAGTGGCATCAGAAACAGCTCAGGCTGAAAGAGAGGAAGACGACTACTCCACTACAACACCCTGCGGCCTCTCATTCCGTTTCTTCCCGCAGGCGAGATGCAATTTCGCGCTCAGAATGGAGTGGAGTTCGCTTGGCTGCCGACGCTTGAGAATGGATCCCAGAGCGAGACGGAACCGCGAAAGGAGATAGGACGTAAGCTGCTCAAGATACAGAATACATATCAATAATCTTGAAATCTTTTTTTATTCTCCAAGCACAGGACAGAGTTGTTATAATAAATACTATAGAACTAATGCTATCAGGTATGGTTCGGATAATCAAGAATTCGGATACTCAAAATTGATATTTAAAAAAGATGTAATACAACCAACCAGGTTTGTAACAAATTTATTACGCCCTAACATAATTAATTCTCTTCGGTTCTCATCAGGGTCCGGATTTTGCAGGTTTTTGCATATCGTTTTCCTGGCTTTCTATCTCTTTGAGGAATTGTTTTCTAGCATTTTTAACCCCGTGGGATAAATTCGTACGAAATGTAACGTGAATATTTTTGTTTGAACTCTGTAAATTTTTGGGAGAAATTACATTAACAATGTACAAACTTTGAATGCTGTATATTAATATACACAGAACAGTTTGTTTAATGAAACCATCTATGAAATTTATTTATCAACAACATTGTAACATTTGTTCTTACAAGATTATATTTTTGTTCTCATTTAAATTGTAGTATCTTAAAGTAGAAACTACCATACTTTCATGTTTTTATCAATACTGTACATTTTATGCGCCTATTATAACCTTAGGTAGAATTATACAAACCGACTGCGCATACCTGCAGGTAGATTCTATACAGCATTCAATGCTAATTCTACAGAACCATTGCAGTCGTTCGCTTTTGAACGTTAAAAGCTGCTAGCGCACACACAAGTGTTCTTTGTCCCACGAGAAACTATCTAAACCAGTCCGACGCGCTCGTATTATTCTGCACGCAACGCAACGAAACAACTCTCCACTCCGACCAATCAATTATATCAACAAGTAAAAGTCGTTCAATGTCGCTTATTTACCCAGCGAATGAATTTTTGGAGCCTATTAAGGATCTTGAAATGACTAGTAGAAATCGTCCTATGAAGTGAGGTGAAGTGGAACTTCTTTGTAGCTGCTTAAGGAGTAAACCTTGCAGAAATAGATATATTTTTAAGGAAAAAAGTTGGTCCTTCATACTGACTCCGTTGAAAATACGACAAAAAATACACCATTTCTAATTTATGTATTTTATACTACTACTATTAACGCCAATTATGTAATCTAAGTGAATAAATAAATAAATATTTACGACCTTTCATGGACGCGTAATATTTTAATTTTTTGTGAAGAGTTCACTACGTTTCGACGTGGATTTACGCCGTCGTCAGGAGATGTGTTTTATCTCAATAATATGCTTTTATGATCAATAAAAAAAAATATTATATTATTCGTAATAATTTAATTTCTATTTTTGTAACATAATGGTTTTATATATGGCCATCGCAATAATGTGTCATATTTTCATATCGTAGTAGCACGTCGTTTTTGTTACGGTTGTGAGAATAAGTCCCAACGCGACCAAAGAAATTTTACCTCAAAAAGTTACCAACAAATTGGGGTAGAGTGTGTCTGAATTCAGATGTACAACTAATGTGTGTATTGGTACTGTACTTGGTCAACATTACTTGTGTTTTCTACAGTCTACACTCAAATGATTTACCACCATGTTTTTCTTACATAAATTCTACACAAAAATGATGGAAATATTTACAGAGAAATCTACGCTAAGTTCAGATGAAACGGAAACTGTTGATAAAGGAGGATAAAAGTGAAACATGAAGAAATCTAGAAAATATGTGATAAATTTTCCCCAATATTTTATTGATTATGGCGGGTTTTAATTGACTGCGAAAAAGAAAATTATTATTTTGTCGATTTCTTCAGAAGATGAATAATTGCTGGAATAAAACGGGATAATACTGATCATATGTATTAAGTTGCCAAACAAGTAGTATCAAAAGATAATGAAATTATACATGAAATAAATATTAATAGTATCCTTTACAAAACAAGGATAAATTCTGAAAAAAAAAAACGCTGTATACTATAATTGATTGTGTCGATTATGGATGCAATATAATTCATTTTTGAAGGCAAATTCTTCTCATTGTTAGTGCAAATTCTATGAACTGTTGGAGCAGAAATGATGTAGATTGGAGTTAACGCTATCACATCCCCTGAACAGATGACGTGAATGAAAAGAAATTGCCATCAAATTAAAGTATTTTCAAATTGTATGTAGTACATTTTTTTCCACGCAGTCGCGTTCTGCCAGAGTGTGCATCTTTGCCACAGTGATTCTGGGCTTTATTTTATGCAAAATTAAGATATATATATACA
>NNCF01126115.1:587668-686044 GCA_002313205.1 Laupala kohalensis
TTATTATTATTATTATTATTACAGTATATAAACTTTGCGGCTTCTGTAAATCGAGATTATTTTAGCAAGACACTCTAACTCCAAGCAATACATTCGTTGTCGTCAATAACCAATTTCAAAAAATGATTTCGTACTTTCATTGAAAGATGTAGTGATATCGAGGACAATATATTTAGTGCCTTGTTTGCAATCGAAAATACAATTGAATTGTCAATTGTGTTAATTCCTCAACTCAAAAGAAAATTAGAGATTTCTTTTAAAACATGCATATTTTCAAGTTGTTCCTTTACCATAAAATAATCATTATACATGTAATTATTACAATGTAATATGTACATATAATGTAGTAAAATAAATCTGTATAAGTAGAATTTTTATTTTCTCATGACTTTGTAACTTGAATAACATATGCCTCTATAAGTTGAAATTGATAATGTTAAAAACCTCATCTCGAAGTCCTCAATAACTCGAAACTTATAACCTTTCCCTTGAAGTTCGAGTTAAAGAGGCTCCACTGTATATGAAAAAAACGCATAAAACACGCAGAAATGATAGAAAATTATTATCGTGAAAAAAGCAACGTTTAGATAAATTTAAATACATTGAATCCATAGTTGTTAATCTGAGGGGTAACGTAGCATATTCGTCTAGAGATATGATGTAAGGCCTTGAAATTCGTCCGCTCGAAAAAAAAAGAGCTAACAAATATCAACTCATAACAAATTATCAATTGCTTTTATGCGTTTAACACCATGAAAAGTTTTTATACGATCGTGTGGCAATGCGAACGGTGCTTTGAACGGAATTTTTTATGCGGGAGATAACAAAGTTAACGAAAGTCCGCTATCTTTACAGGAAAAAATGTAATATTGAAATAAAACGATATAACTCGACAGAAGTCGATATAACATGTCTACCGTGTATCAAAATGTAGAATTCTTGCAATGACAACCTTTACAAAATAATTGTATAAAGATAAGAGTTAGTTTAGAAACTGGTCTTTTTCATGGATTATTCCATTAATAAAATTTGCACTGACACACACAAAACTTTTTTTTTTGCAACTCTGCCAAATTTGAAGATATTACCTTTAATTCAATGGCTACTTCATTTCATTCACCAACCCGTGGAGGATATGTGATAGCTTAAAGTCAAGTTTACATAATTTCTGCGCCGAGAGTAGTTCGTGTCGGAAATCGGTCAAGAAAAGGTTTCCTGAATTTACATTCCGTCCGCACTCTTTTTTAATCAGTATCACGAGGAAAACCAATTTATGATTTGTGTCATGCTACTACATAAACTGTCGCTATCGAATGATGGTATTTTTATTGAGTACTCTCAAAAAGAACTCCGTCGTGATTTGAGAGGTCAAACAACACAAGATGCGGGTTTTATCTCCAGGTAGCGAGATCGACCACAACCTTGGGATGTCCGCTTAAGGGGTTCTGTCCTCCGACGCCATAACGGCGTGGAACGACCTTCGCGGGTGCATCCACCTGGTGGTAATGACCAGAGAAGTGCAGGTCGCGCCAACACCGTGACCCACTTTGCGTGGGTGGGGGATTTGGGATTGGGGTACGGGTGGGGGGGGACACAGGCAGAGGGAGTAGGGGAAATGGTACTTGAAAACATGTGGAGTTCACACTTCACACAACACTTCGTTTAAGTTTCCTCATTGAAGTGGATATCTTGAATCAAAATACTATATGCCAAGATGAAAATGATCGAGAAATATATTATTTTATTTAAGTAAAAAAAATTACTTGTTTTGAAGAAAGTTTCAATCCCAAAATGATGAGCGGGGAAGAAGGGACATTCCTTTTTTCTCGCGGGTTTCGTCTCCAGCCATCCATAATAAATTGAATTCTCAATAACTAGGATACATTTTTGTTGGTTACGAACACTGATGGAAAATTTTGTATATTGCACTCTCAGAGTATTCGTATTTCATGATATCAATTTTTTTCATAAGCGCCGATGCCGCACTTGCTTCATTTTATAGGCCTGAAAAGTGACCGAAGCATTCTCCAAAGAGGGTGTACGAAACCAGAGATGTAGCGACCTCTGGTGAACCACGATTCTACAGGTGAAAATGGAGCAGTCAGATATTGCGCATTTCGCCCTCTCACTGCTTGCGTACATTGAGACATCACAATATGACTTAATTTCGTTTCAGTAACTGATGGTTGAATGAAGAGTTGCAAAATGAGAAAGGATACTTAGCATCAGTATAAAGTTTGTAGATTCTGTGAGAAGTTCAGTGCATGACTACCCCACAATTTTCTATTGGACTGCAGCTATCGATAGTGTACCTGCAAAACATCGTCCCATTTTCTTCAAAATCGAAGAATTAAGGTTTTTCTAGAAAATTACTTTGGATCCACTGGACTATTTCTTTGCGTCAGGAGGATCATATCTTTGCTACGGTAGGCTGCCATAACTCGTCTCCGATAAAATGTCGGCTTATACAATGGATCATCCTCAATATACAATCGAATCGAAACTTCAGTGTTAATCGGAGATAAACCTACATCCAGTCCCTCAGAAATACGTTAAAATTGTCACAACTTGGACTGACAATATCTCACATTCCTACAAAAATTGAACGTTTTGTGAACAGTGAACATGGAAATTTGCTGCCCACAGAAACTTAAAAAAAACGACCAAAATGTATTTCGTACCGCAGTTTTCTTTTTTTTTTTTGAAAAGCATAACTTTTGCACATTTTTGATATTATCTCCGTTCATTCGAAAGACAAAGCAACTCATTTCTTACAGAGCGTTTGCTACGGAAATCTGTTTTGCGTTGTAGAATGAGATTATATAGGGAGACGTCATCAAGAATTATTCCGTTTCTAAATTTCTCCAAGTAACCACATAAAGTCAATTCCAAGGCACATTGGTAAATGTACTTTTTCTATATCGCATGATGTGTAGCATTACATCAAAGAATGTAAATGTAGTTGTAATTGAGAAGAGAGATAAAATTTAAACTTTAACGTCATAACAGTATTTTACATAACCATGAAGAGCTTATCTAAGAGAGTGCTATGTGGTATTGAAGGAAGCTCCTGATTTCCATATCTTAAGAAGAGTTAAAACTACACAGTGATTGGTAATCTGATTTGTGTATTTGAATGTCCACTTAAGTTTCGAAGACTTGCTGGAAGACTTAATTTCCTAATCCGAACGATGAATTTGTTAATATCTGCATTACACATTACTTAAGTTCTTCAATAATAAGCGTTATGAAGCTTGAAGTAGGTCATAAAGAAATGACCTCCATAACAACTTTCTCCGATGTCAACGACGCACTTAAATCTAAACACTCATGATAAAACAACGATACATTTTGAGAAAAAGTTAATTAATATTCATTTTTAAAATGAAATAAATCATTTATGTTCGCAAATGTTTAAAGAAATTATCAGATAAATTACCAACTTTCTGCCAGTCCACAGGAGTGTAGTTTCTGGGTCATAAATAAGTGTTTCATCAATTTGAGATTCCTCGCACATTATACGTAGTTAGCGAAATAATTATTGTTTCATCGAAGAAACTACTTGTATTTTATAACATTTGAACTTAGAAATCTCTTAGAATGCGGTGAACCTCACCGCCAGGTAACATAATTAACATTTGTAGTGTTTTTCGTGAATATCTGTAAGCTTATTAAAACTGCTGTCATAAGTATACAAATAATTTTTTGACCTCCATATGAATTTATATTTGCGTTATACAAATAAATTTAAATTGCCTTAGAACATGGATTGGGAAGCTCTCTTATCTCATTAGAAGCTTCCTCACCGCTTCATTCTTTGTTCTCCTGTGCACTTTTAATGATTCATGGTATGGTCCCTTGATTCATTTATTATAAATAAACCTTCCTTTGTCCTTCTGATATAAAACTTTAGTAACATTGGTCTTAATTGACGCACAGGGGAACCCTTCTTAACCGGCCTCGGATCAACAGGCCTATCCCACGCTGGAACAGTTTTTCTTACAGCATATAGCTGATTTTTGATATAATGATATATACCATATATTACATACATTAAGTTTCAGACGTTTATGTAAGTTAGTAGTGTTTATTTTTTTCTTGTTTATGTATTGTTCAGTACAATAAAATAAATTGCAATGATGCAATTGACATTCTATTAGTATAACTCGCAGCTAACTTTTTATTTTACCTAGGAATTTTTGCTGAAATTTTTGAATCCGCCTCTGCCTTAGGATCGGAATTAATGGGATGGTCCCTTGCTTGCTTCCGGAGAGTAAATTAGTTTATTTTCCTCCACGTGGTCATATGCAGTCTGTACTGCTTTTTTGACAATAAATTTAGAAATTTATCTCCTTTGCTAGTTTATCATGATAACCTGATGAAATTGTAGGCTATTTTTGAACGGTTAAGAGAGGTTCTATTGTAATTCGAGTCTTAAATTGTATTCCATTTAATAAGATATCAAACAGGCAAGTGTGGATTCCTGTTTCTTTTGTACGTCAGATGTGGTGTTTGAAGGAAGGGAGGAAAGAGGGGAAAGGTTAACCAAGGCGGGTGATTCCAGACGGCGAGGAGCGTCGCGACGGCGCGTCACCGCGACGCCGGCGTCGTAACCGCGAGATGCGACGCGTCGCCGCAGCGTCGTTGACTCGTCTGTCGAGGGCGGCGCGATTGAAACGGCAGCGGCATGTCTCCAGTGAGTTACGTATCTCTCTATACGAAGATGCTTCTCACGAGATGCTTTTCACCCTGATGTCCACTGGAGTGTTTTTTGACTTTTCAAGCCCATAACCATTTATGAAAGTTCC
Organism: Laupala kohalensis; assembly: GCA_002313205.1. Taxonomy (NCBI): domain Eukaryota; kingdom Metazoa; phylum Arthropoda; class Insecta; order Orthoptera; family Trigonidiidae; genus Laupala; species Laupala kohalensis. The sequence continues at coordinate 592,477 of NNCF01126115.1, forward strand.
ACAAATAGTATATATTCTGTTTATATTAAAAATAGTCATTATAACAATAATTCATGAATTATGTTGTATCAAAAAACTAAGAATTATTTATTATATCGTTTAAACTGAAACAACTTATTTGAGAAAAGGATTCTAATTTGACTTTCTTAATTGTCAGGGAAGGGAAAGGAAAATTTCGTACTGTTTTTTTCTGTATTTAATTTGTAACACGTTCTTATATCGATTCAATTAGAAATTATTATATTAAAGTGGTCCCACCAGAGGTTTTGTTTATAAATCCCGTATAACTTCAAGATGATATTATTCAAATGTTAACTCCGCTAAGTTTTATTGGACGAGTTGATAAACAATAGAGAAGTGGTCGAAGTGGAGGTCTCCACTGACATTATTTTAAGGGCGTTTTAGGCACAATTGAATATTAAAAGCCAAATTTATTAAGATTTTCACATTCCCAGTGATGATTCTCTACTATCATACGAGAATTTATTGGTACTCTCAGTAAGGCGATCTCGCTGGCCTGTGAAGTAACGGAAAGCAATAAACAATTATATCCAGAGCTTATCTACACCACAGTTAAATCTCATCCTTGTAAAAATAGGAGGAAAGCGTAAGAATATCCGCATAGGAATAGCAAACTAACCCACTTCCAACAATGTTCACTAATCCCTGACCCCCTATCTTCACCCCAATCCCATGCTGTTGTCACAATACAGAAATAATTCCGTCTATTCTCACATTCTCATTAACAAGCTTCAACTAAAATCCCTATTATGATTGCAAGAGTTAGTTTACAAAAACGATGAAACCCGAGAAATCTCGTAGATGCAAGAAATATTTTGATGTGGAAAACTGCATCGGTAATAAATACTTTTATGAAAACACTTTTATACAAAACATTTATTTCTAATCGATTTAAACATACTTTCTATATTTCACAGTCCCGCCTCAATAACTTAACATAATTTATTCAATGCCAAATTTTTGCATGTCGATCCGAGACAAAATACCTTTAACGGGTGGGAATGAGTCATACAAGAATTTCAAAACGACTCTCACGATGCATCGAAGGCGGATACGCAGCAATTTATAAATTCATGCTTGTAATATTTTTATTGGTCACACCAACATTCATCTGTATATTGCGAAATACATAATAATAATAATGTATTTAAGCAATAGCTAATATCTACAAATATTCTAATCCTTTTTTAAAGCGTGTATGTAATAGAAGAGGAATTCAAAGATTAAAATCGTTCAAATTTCAGAATCCAAGGCAATATTTTAACATGGCATAATCTCATCGTATCCAATAGAACACTCACAATTTAAAAGTTTCAAGTCCACTGTTTTTCAAATAGACGTAGTAGAGCCTTTTACGATAGATTGGCAGATTCAGAAATAGCGCGGTGAGCACTTTACGACACATCGCTTACCGTAAACTACCAACCGCCGCTGACGAGTGGAAAGCACAGGAAAAAGGAAACACTCTTATCGAGACAGTCGTTTTAAAAAGAGCGAACGCAGAAAGCATAACTGAAGGGCGATTTCCACGCTGTCTCCTCCACAGGGCAGGAGCGAACAAGGGACTGACTGGCAGCGGGAGAGGATCGAACGGTCGGTTGCTGCAACAGTGACGTCGACGTGGACGGCCTTGGAACCGTTGGAGGACTGACGCAGCCGCCAGGAGCAGAGGCGGTGTTAGAAAGCAGACGCCGGTCGGGCGCCTTGGCGCCGTGATAGGGAATGCCTGGCCTCAGTTATACTTGTAGCGAAAATATGATAATAAATTTTATAATAAATATATTGTCAAAAAACAGTTCAAACTGCGTATGACCACGTGGAGGACAATAAACTAATTTACTCTCCGGAAGCAAGCAAGGGACCATCCCATCAATTCCGATCAAGGGAGTATCAAAATCATAAGAGTTGAAAAAACACTAAATTCACGATTTATTGTTACAATAAACTGGCCCCTAGACAAAGTCTAGAGAACCTGTATAAGAAATCCGCCTCTACCCGAAGGAAAACCGGAGAAAAACCCGGGCCAGGATGGGAATCGGGCTAACGGTACCAACAGCATTGAATTACTCTAACATTAACTAATAACATAAGCACACACAAAAAATTGGTGTTAAAAAGTTATTTTGAAATAAGTGAAGGAAACCCTAGCTGAAAACCTCATCCTCTTCGGGGAATCGAAACCGCGTTCTTGGGCATGTGTCAGTTAATTGTCACAGGTACACAAAACCAATAAATTGGTCCGTTTCAAAGATATAATCTATATATCTTCAAGTATTTTGTTGTGCTGAATCCGAATCCGCGGTCAGAATTGCTCCATCCTGCTCCATTTTCTTAATCTCCACAAAACCTCCCTTAAATACAGAAAATACGGATTAAATGACGGGGCAATTCTGAACTCATTCAGATTCAGCGCTACGAAGTACATAGATCGAGTTTTTGGAATAGTTAAATTTTGAAATGCTTTTTTTCTCCATTACTTAAGGATGGAATTTGCGATTTAACAAATAAGGGGTGTTGAAGCAATTCTGGCAACGGATTAAGCGCGTATACATAAGAATACATGGGTCTTTTCTTTGGAACAGATGAATAGTCTGGTTTTGTGTGGATGTGATAAATTAACAACCGTGGGGTAGTGGTATGGCGTCCTAATCAATGCTGAGCGAGAGAGCGTGGGTTCGGTTCCCAGAACAGGATGAGGTTTTCACCCACCTATTTCAAAATAGTGTCGGTTCCCTGCAACCCAATATCTCTCCATCGCAGACCCTTCGCCCAAAATAATATGGTTAGGTGGGAGAGCACGCCTGGCGGTCTGAACCTTGGCACATTGAAAGTATGACATGAAATCCTGGCCCGAGTTTTTCTCTGTTTTTCCTACTGGTAGAGGCGGATTTCTTATACAGGTTCTCTAGGCTTTGTCTAGGGGCGTGTTTATTGTAACAATAAATCGTGAATTTAGTGTTATTTCAATTCTTATGATTTTAAAACACTATACTCAGAATAATCTATAGTTCGATAATAACTTGTACATGTAAATTTACAAACATATTTGCGTNTTTCATCTTATCTAGTAATTTTTGCTGAAATTTTTGAATTCGCCTCTGACTAATGGCCCTTGATCGGAATTGATGGGATGGTCCCTTGCTTGCTTCCGGAGAGTAAATTAGTTAATTGTCCTCCACGTGATCATACGCAGTTTGTACTGTTTGTTGAAAATAAATTTATTATTATTATCTAGAAATAAATAAAATATACTTGTTAACTGTTCTATTTATTGTAAAAATGCTAGGAATACAACTAAATTGCAAGCACTATCTGGAACCGGTGTGAAAACGCCGTGAAGATTTGATATATTGATTAGGGTTTACGAACCATCGATAAAATATCGACCTAAACAGCTTTTCAGAGATCACCGGGCACAGCTGCAGACACACTGTTCAATAGGTCTAACTTTAGAATAAAATCATTTTGGACCTTTAGAGTTTGTCAAATCATCTTGATTTTTCAAGATTACTATAATTCTACAAACATTGCTTAAAAAAACACTTCCACTCAGAGAAGTAAAAATCTACTTTCGATCTCTCGTCTCATCGTTGAGCCACTGTGATCGGGGCAGCTAACTACATTTGCCAAATATTTTAGAAATCTTATAGTCGTTTAACACTTGCCAAAACTCATTATATTAGGTGTTCCAATTTCAGAAGCACATTTTTCCTTTTGTTTCTTGTGATATTCCTTCAAACTTTATGGACCATATCAGTCTTTCTCTTCCTTTCCCGTCCATATACTGCTCTAAACTTCCGTATTCTATATGATGTACGATCATCCATCTCGTTCTCTATTGAGTTAGTACTGATCATATACCGGTGACCAGCCCTCACCTCACTTCTCGAATTCAATAATTAATTACATGACATCAATTGTTTAAGCTAATGCATACGTGAACAGAAATGGTAAGGTACTAACTGACAACGGTATTTGAAAATCAAACAGAATTAGTTCACGTTTGTACGAGACAACTACGTTTGATAGAAATATTATAGTGGATATTTAATTAATGAGTAAGTCTTATCAGAATTTGACACACGTACAATCCGAAAACGAGAATTTATTTCTCATGAAAATTCAATGATATAGGGGAAATCTTTGGTAAGAGAGCCCATGAAGTGAGTATTACTCGTCGGAAATAAGAATTCACAATTTTTTTTCTCACATTATTATACTTACACCGCAGAATACATTATCCCATACACGTTTGGGCAATTATTACATTTTTAACTCTAGATGAATTTATGGCAATTTACATGTCAAATAATACAATCAAATTCAATCGTTTAAATTACTAGGAGATACCCACTCAAGTTCAAACATTGGATGGTACAAGTCTCCAAAACTTAAGTCTGAGTTATGAAAAGTTTGGAATATTAAAAACGTTCATGTTGAAAATGGTCTATACTGATATTGCCAAGCCAAAACAACAACAAAAATTGCCAAGTCATTAGTTGAATAAAAGATGCTAAAAATAAATAATACTTGCCAACTAGATGTGTGACTTTGTCAACTTAAATAACTCTTTCAAAACTTGGAGGTAGATTTGGAGCGTTAATGTGGGTCATGACAACAAATTCCAAATCTGTGTTCACCAAAGCCTAATAATTTAAAGCAATCCAATTTCTTAATTAAGTATCAATATGATAGAGAATTGTGTTTTCGCAGCTTATCAGAAATAACAATCACAACATACATGAATCAATGTTTCTTCCTTCCAGGATATAGACAGTCTCTGTGAGTTACGTCGTTTACAGATAAAAATAGTGAGAGATGACGAATCAAGAGTGGCTGCCGAGCTATAATCCAGTCTTTGATTTATGAAACAGATTCACACATCTTCTGAGAATTGATAACTTGAGCGACTAACAAGTGCTTCACGATTTCATGGATAACAAAGGAAGGTTTGAAAAATTACCACACATTCACGTTCAACTTCTCTCTTATTACCGAGAGAGTAGTGGCCTCAGGCGTAACCACGATTTCGGACACACCTGTCAGGTGAATAAATCCCATGTCATTGTAGAGCACCAGTTTTATTTCTTTTTTTCATTCCGTAATGTATACGTAAAGAGGAGGAAACATTAATCTTCTTACTTCCACAGAGATTTCGTGGTGAGGGAAATGCCCCGAAGGGAGCAGTGTACACCTCCACACATTTATTTCACTTCCTCAATCATTCCCTCCTCCACATTCCACGAGGATCCAGATTCCTCTTCTACTTTCGAAACACTTCCTCCAGGGATATAGGAAGAGGGATGGGCAGAGAGAGGATAGGGGAGAGACAGGAAGATGCTTGATTCGTTGCGGCTGTCGCTAGATCCCTTTTCCCCTCTTCGCACCGACGCTCGTTCTGTTCCACGATGAACTTAATTGAGATCTGTGGCGGCAACGACACATTAGAGCATACGCTCATCGCACTGGAGCTACGTCATTTTAGGGATTGCCGACAAAATGTAGTTCTGTCGAAACAGGGGATTTATTTTTATTACAGGAAACCGTAATTAATATGTCGGTTCGGTACCATAAGTTCCCCGGCAAACCAAGATCTCTCCTTCCCAATACGGTCAGGTTGCGTAAGTCTCACGCCCTCAATCTCGTCATAAGACGTGAAATAAATAAATGAATAATGCTTATGTAAAATAAGATATTTAATAATCAGTAAGTGGTTGTTTAAAGAAATATTTTACAGAAACTGAAAAGTAAGCTTCTCGTGAAGACGTCAGGAGAGATTGTTGTACCATTATTGTAAACACGTGAGTTTTCATAGATCCTAAACTCGCGATTTGATCCAGTTTTTTTTCTTCAAAAATCTTACTTTTCAACAGCTTTATATTTTTATGCAGTATGACTCTTGTCACTTTATGAATTAAAAAGTTTGTAATAATAATATATACACACTTTTTATAAACCTTTTTTTTTGGCGGGGAGGGGGTCTCAGACTCCCGAACATGGAATATGCTCGAGCCCTACGAAGACCCGTGAAGTCACCGGCGCCTATGCCACTGTCCTCCTTGCCGCTATCACCCATCCGAGCCTTACGACTGCGAACCCCGACCCTCTTCGCCGTCGACGCCACCACAACATCCGTATGCGCCGCACGACGGTCGTTTCTTTACCGAGAGCGCCTGTCGTTCTTCGAAGATGCGGCCGGTGTCAGCAAGTAGCAGGCCGCCGGAGTCGACAAAGCGTGGGAGCCACACATGATAGAATGCCGCTGGACGTTTAGTGCATCCAGGAGGTCACGGAAAAGAAACACGAGTGCGGGGAGTCGGATGTCTAGACGTAAGGAGACGATGAGGGCTAGACTCGGGGAATGCCGTAATGGGTGTAGAGAGCGATCAAGCAGTTCGATCGGAATGCACAGAGACCAAGGACAGTCTTGGGAAATACGCATCATTGCGCGGGAATCGGTTTTTGCGACATAACAACGGAATCAAGGTCGACGCGTAATAACACGGTGCATAAGCAGCCGTATGAGACGTGATGTACACAGCGTACTACGACGCCGCAACTCTCCTCATGACGAGGAAAAAGTGATCTAATAGTATTACGGAAGGAAAGATGTAGCTATGAAAGTGAACTGGGGTAATTGAATTACTACGGTTGTTTGATGATATGCAATGTAAAAAAAGGAAAGTTTATAAAAGAAACACAATAAACTATGTAGCATATGTGTTCCTGAATGCCGGAACACACACGTCTCATGCACAAGAAGACGAAGTAGTGTCATGTTCTTGCGACTGAGAAGAATCTAAAATTGAGAAGAAGAAAAAACGGAGTGAATAGATTTACAAGAGTTATCATAATTTTCATCATTATTAATATGTGTAGAGCAATGAAAGCTGATATTAGAACTCACACGAACATATTGAAGATGCTTCGAAAACTTATACAACCACGAAACCGAAATTATACACACCTATCAGAATTTGATCTCGTACACTTTTGATTCCAATTAGTGTTCCAATGAATTTATTGCCAAACTTCAAGTAAAATATTTATGATTTTTTCCACGTTTTCATTCTCCTTGCTAAATATTTCAGGAAAATCATTATGTTTTTAATTCGCTACAAATTAATGGCTGATAATATCTACGCTAGATCCGTACCTGACTTCAAGACGCGTAACACCACTCAATGGAATTTAATTTCCATCCTCAAGAAACAGGCAACAATTCTGAATACGAAGATTCTGTCTTCGTGGATCTGGATGAATCCATGTTCAGAATTCCCCGAGGAACGCAAATAATCCTTATCAGTATGTCTTTCCGTTTACTGTGATACAAGTAAAGTATATATTGGGATAAAAAAAAGGAATTTCCGGTTTTGCCCGTATCTTCACGTTTTCAAATTTCAGATTATGTGTGACCTACCATCAATGTAGCTACTTTAGGTATTCAGTTCATTGATGATTCTCGATTACGTTTTAAGAACCACAAAAGCGAAGGTTATTCTTTTTCAAAGAAATCCCTTACAAGCATGTGCGCAGACGTAATCGCATTGGCAGTTAGCCAACACGATCCTTTATCATAAGCGTTAATTTAGAGGAGATATTTTATGTTACGAAGGTATGTAGTAAATCAAAATTTTGGAACATCGAAGTTGTATTGATATTGGTTTTATTATTTCAAATCACAAAAAAAAAAGATTTATTCGTGAATACTGCCAACATATTCCTCTAGTTTAATTTATGTCCAATGAGATGTTGAACCAGGTCCATGATGGGCATGGTACACAAAGTAACCAGGATTATGATTCACCTTTTGACTAAATATCTCTAATTAAAGAAGTATTTACAGTTTAAAAATAATTAAAAAGTATCATTTGTCATGAATCTTTTCTTATAATTCGATAGCATATTTTGTTACAGTAAATAGGTGTTTTTCATATTCTTTTAAAGATTAATTTCTCCGGCTATTATTTGACAAACGTTTGCGAGCCACAAGGTTCGCTGATTTAAACAATACCTGGTATTGAACCACAATAACGCACTGCTCGCGAGCAAGACACAGGCATGGTTTTGAGGCCTTAATACAAAGAACCATCGGGGGTGAAAATAAAACGAAAAATTTCTCATATTTCTGGAAAATATAACGTACAGTTTCCCGTTGTTGTTTGAATAAGCTGTAGTAGGTCATATGAGTGAGTAGTGTCTCCCTCCCTTTCTCCCTGCTCCACCAATAAGAATCGAGAACCGAGTGACAGCTGGCGTCAAGTTGGCTATGAGAATTTGTGCGTAGTAATGAGAAATTATGTGCTCTAAAGTTGTGGATAGGAGTGATCGTGGCTCGGTGCCATCTTGCTGGCCGGATAACAGGGGTTCGATTCCCGTGGGGGTGGGGATCTTCAATCACACCTCAACATTCAGACTGATTTCCAGGTCTTCCCAGTCTGCTGTAAAATGAGAACCGGGTTTATCCTGGGGTCAAACCGACTGAAGCGAGATGTTAGTCACATTTCCTCCTACTACTGCCGGGGTCTAGTACTTGCTTAGCTCTACCTTCCGTGAACCCCTTGGGCACCTTCGGGATCTGTCGTGTGACAGTTTTAGAAATATGAGTGGGCATGGCTGGTGGTTCTCTTTTTATTTAGGACCTTAACCAGAATAGGTATTTCGTTCGCGGAGATCTGTGTGGGGGCTGTGATGTTGGGACCGAACGGGTATCGAAGGCCTCTCCGCCTACATCGCATTTGTCCCGGTGGCCACCTGCGTCGTATCAACACCTACGCAACGTCTGAGGCGACCGGATGACCGAACACACAGGTGGGTTTGCCGCCCACTGCACCGAGCGCTTTTCATGTTTCTACTTGGACGAGTGGGAGAGAAAAAATGTCAGCAGATTGTCGGCTAAGGGTGTACATTTACGAGCCGTCTTGTACCGTTCCGTGCGTCGACATGACCAGCGTGACTTGTTGAGGGTGTTCGTAAAGTAAAGGCTTGACGTTATCTCGAATAATTACACAGAATTACAACTTATCATATGCATGTAGGAGCGTTGATTTACACTCATAAGATCTCACGTTAGAGAAAGAAATTTAAGATATTATTTTTCCCTAGTACTCGTAAATGACCTTATGATCGATGAGAAATTATTACGAGTTGACATATACTAATATTCACGTAAATATTATATAACTTAATCTCCAACTAACTTCCTATAATCATACTTCCATTCTCGCACCCTGTAATTTCGTCAGATAAACATAAGACCCTGAACCAAACAAAAATTCCTATCCAGGTTATAAAATATGGCTCCGCTTTCAGAACATGCCGCAGAACAGTTCATCTGAGTTAATGTTCAAAACCTTTGATTTTAATTAGTTGCTTAACTCTAATAATTAAGTAATTAGAAGTCAATAAACTCAAAATAATAATTTACATAAAAATAATATTAAAAAATTACCATATATCGGTTAATGCAGGATAAAATAAGCTTAATTTCGTATCAAATAGATGTATACATCCACTTTGTATAGAAGTGAACTAAGATAAGTGTTTTTGATTCTGATAGTGAGTCAATATTTTTAGGAACTACCTCAGTTATCCTTCACGCCCGAAGACTAATACTCAAGTCCCGGAGCATAAATGGAGCGTACGCACTATTCTCGAGTTTTGTAGGAAGAACGGGATTATGGTGAGAATTTCAGCAAACCGATCAGAAACTATTTTGATTGCCCATATTTCGTAATTTTCATCAAGTTCTCTTCTACCAGAATTTCCCCAGAAACTGTATTCTTTATCAATCATTTTACTTTATTTATTGCCTTATGAAGGCTATAAGTTCAGGTTAAGAGGTCAACATTTCCTCCTGACCGTTACTTGGGTGAAGAAAATGGGAAGGAGATATGCTGGATTGCCGGGGACACCATGGTGCTGGGGAATTATTATCAGAATTAGATGGGGAAACCCAAGGGAAAACCTCATCTTGTACTCGCAAAGAAAGAAAAGTTACGAGATGTAACCAATGAAGCGAAAGCGCATTTTTGCCATGTCTGCTGCGGGGGGTAACCTAGTGTAAACTCCAGACGGCATGCCACGGCACCAACACAAAGGCTGCTGTAACTGTTGAAAAATTAACTTCAGTCACCCTTCTTTAAGCCAAGGTAAGAGATCAAGCCCTCTGTCCGTCAAAATTGGCAAATCAATTACTGCTGGTTCTACGAATCGGCTGATGTAGGAGTTATTATCCATTAAGATCCTGCTGACACGAGTCTTGTGAGAGGACAAGTCGGCAACCTCTCAATACTAGCATTGCCTCTTCAACTTTCTTATAGTCTTAAGACTCCTCCCTATTTCGTTTTCTTTCACTGTAGTTCACCCGAGCAACGTTGAGCCCGGTTCTATCGTCTATGGTGGAGGCGGAGACGCTACCCCTAAACCACGATTGTTGGTGAATTCCGTACTCCTTACATTATGCTACTCTATCCGTTCATCACCATCAACACTTCAGTAAACCACCTTCAAATGCTCTAATTTCTCTCTTTCCAGCTCCTCCCTCACCAGCACATGCCTCCAGTCGAAGAGATAGTCACTGCGCGAGGTTTATGGTCGCTACTCTGGCGATCGATAGTGACGCAGTGGGCTGAGTGCGTAGCGCTTTCTCCATGGCCAAGCACGTCTGGGGCGAATGAGAAGAAAAGAAGGAAGAAAGGTAGAACGCAAGACAGAAATGAAAAAAGAAAAAGGAAAGAAAGGAATGAAGAAGAAAAGAAAGGAATAAAAAGGAAACAAAGAAGGAAAGGAAAAAAGAAAGAAATAAGGTAAGAGAGAAAGGAAGGAATAAGGAAAGAGAGAAAGGAAGAAAGAAAGAAAATAGGAAGGAAACAAAGAAAGAAAGAAGGAAATGAGGAAAGAAAAAAGAAGGAAATAAATAAATAAAGGAGAATAGAATGAAAGAAAGAAATAGAGAACGAAGAAAAGAAAGAAAGAAGGAAAGAAAACGAAAGAAAGGAAGGAAGAAGGAAAGAAAACGAAAGAAAGGATGGAATGGAGGGATAAGAAAGGAAATAAAGAACATGGAAAAATAGGGGAGTGCCTCCAAAGGTTGACTGAGACGTTACATAAGGCATTGCTACACTCCTTACCCTGAGATTGGAATGCTCCGTTTCCGTGTAATATTCAGTTTATCTTGCAGATAAACAAGGAAAATGCGAGAAGAAATTAAATGAAAGATAGGTGGATCAGGATTTATTCCAACATTTCCCAAAGGAAGAAACGCTCAATCAATACTCAAGCAAAATGTTGTAAATCACCACGCTCCCGTCGGTAACTTTTCATTAACGCCGTCATGGAGGATGTACGTATTAGCGATGAATCAATATACAAAGAGAAGACTCTTTAATGGACACTCATGGGACCTAATATTTGTTTATAATAAAGAAGTATCCGCTGTTATGAATTTAAGGTCAACTTAGAATAACATGACCGGGAGTGAAAGTGTCCGCAATGGAGAACTGTCCATTAATGGCAACTTCACTACATTGTATTCGTCACAATGACACACAACCTTAAACTTAGAATTACTAACAAGAACTTTGAAAATAAGTACTTATATGCATAAGGATGCATAATATTTGTGGTTAACTCCTAAGATATTCCTCCCCAAGGCTCTCCTTGGTTATTATTAAACCAAGAGTTCGGTGTGATTTACGGGAAATGGAAAACCTAACCGTTTGTTCTATCGCCTGTACCTCGTTCAGGTTGTCTGCTTTTAATTATAATCGTAACAACGACAGAGTTGCTGATCATTACCACAAAAGTTTACGACGTACTTATGAAGTTGCGAGCGTGGAGCGTTGGTACGAACGCGGGAACGGAGGCGGGTGGGCGCACGGGCGGGAGGCATTGACGACTGTGTGATGTGGTTGCTTCGCACCCTCCGCAGAAACCGCTTCGTCAGCGCCACAGAATACGCAGCTCAAACATTCCCTTCCAGGCGAAATGCCACGGAATTGCCATAGGCGCGCTCTGAAATTTGCTTAATTCTCTAGTCAAATAAAGGGGGAAGGTATGTCAACAGACTTACGGAAAATCGGAGGGAACAGAGAAAGAAAAATAGACGGAGTTCGAGCAGAAGTAGAGGATGATAAATCATATTTCACGGAAAGGCTTTTAAAGTCTGAATGCGGAAGCATGGGATTTCTGTACCCTTCGTGAATGTGGGAAGGATTTGGCTGCAATTCAGAGAAAGAAGTTTGAAGCAAATCTGAAATGGAACTTCGACAAATATGTTCAAAACTAGAGTCGTAACAATACGAACGGAATAAAAGACGTCACGTCGAACTCAAGAATTACACCTCACAAGGAAACACAAGCAATCGCACTGATAACACGCCATTTAACATCTCTGCAGATATTATTCGCGAATTGCTATTTAATAGTTACATATATTCACCTTCCAAACAACAATAGAGTTACGTATATTAAATTCAATATTGCTTTTAAAATACAACGAACTCAATATAGCTTCTATATTTAAGGTATTCTAGCCATTCATGTTATGTTCATGAAAAGTACTGTACTCGTTGAGTTTTGATATAACATTTAATCTTCTTAAATTAAAATTCAGAGGAACCTACTTCCAAAATATCGCGATGATGCAAAAATACATTTTAATTTTTTCCCTTAATGTCGGTTCCTTCTTTTGGTTCAGAAAACGAAACATACAAAACTGAAATCCACAAGAAACATTTTTTCTTATTCGAAATAATAAAGCAATATGATCTACGTATATTTTACAACGACATGTAACTGAAACAAAGTGAAAGACACTAAAATATTTTTCTTTAAATCTATTTTCAAGATAATTTTTTGCGTAACTTTGTAAATAGTATACAGAGGGGAAGAATTTTAACAGTTACAAATATTTACGATTTAAGGTAATATTTATGAACTGTTCTCACAACTCCTCTTCCACACGATGGGTAACTTGTGTTTGACAGGTTTTACAACCACAGGATTATCCGAAACGAATCAATTCCAAACTTCGATATAGCAACAGTTTTGGGTTCCTATTGTGAAATAAGACTTAGCTGAGTTACTAACACAAAAGCTTCGCTCGTTTAGCGAGAATCATCAGAACACACGGCATTTAACACACACGATCGGATCACAGGAGTGATTGCGGAAGAACGTTCCAAAACTGATGATTTTCACAATGCGAGCGAAAATGCTTAATAAATACTACTTACAAANACAATGCGAGCGAAAATGCTTAATAAATACTACTTACAAAATTGTATTGGAAGTCAGCGTGGCTCAGTGGGTCGTGCATCCGAACAATTATTCCATCGTTCGGAGTAAAACAAATTCATTATTTAGGATATTACATTTATCATATATTGGTAGAGAAGAAAATTTATGTTTTTGAACTGGAAAGCTGTTTAAATTAATTGGAGAATGACTCATCAAGTGTCAAAATAATTATTTGGAAATTACCAGCAGTATTTTTTGGTTGATGGAAATTAAATGAGTCTATGGGATACGCATACAACGGAGTGTATGATATAACAGAAAAATATGGAATATATTTAAGTTTGACATGACGCCCACTACTGCGATGGTGGGGCGGGATGTGTTAAAAAATAGTGGGTAGAGCCCTGAGTTGCTGGGTTTGATCCCCGGGTGAGGGATATTTTATCACTCTCCAACATCCAGACTGACTCCCAAGCCTACTGAGTCTGCTGTAAAACGAGTACCAGTTTTACTCTGGAGTCAAACCGGCACATTTCCTCCTCCTAATGCAGAGACCAAGAAATTTCGGATCTCTAGTCTCCACGAACACATCGGCCACCATCGGGGTTTGTTGCGGGATAGTTTGACTTTGACAGAATTTTTTTGACGTCTTTTTTTTGGAAATACCTTCCTTAATCGTATTCTATTGTGTATCCTGAGTAGACGACTGTCCATCGAGCACCAATTTACCCACGAGTCTAATGAGACTGGCACGTGCCAACAATCCACACTCACTTAATTCATTCGCTTCGCTGAGAGAGTAATTGGTGCGAGACGACGCTGACGTCAACGCGATCGTCTGTTGTTTCCGACGCAGCTGCACGCCTCGGTGTCCACACAAGTTCATCTCGTTCCATCCACCATAGATATAAAACACACAGGCCCCTCAATGATTCAACGTGTAAGTGTGTGGAAGTCATATGAAGATAAAAATGAGAGGATAATTGATTTACTCACTTTTGTCTTGACTCAAGATTTTTAAATTTCTTTCCTCTTGATCAAGATACTTTTTAAGCAGCTAAACTGATTTATTAATCAGTAAAACATTAAGAAATATATAACATTATATTTCAAAATGTTTCGTAAAACTATTGGTTACATTTCGAACGTATTCCATGCGTGACATATCTTCTATCTCTGTCCCTTTACCTATATCTCGAATTCCACTTACATTATGCACATAGTCACTGAATTGCACAGTCTTCATTCTTGACGAGGTGTTGTGCTTCACAAATTCTTGTCTCTCCATCCCTAATTAGACACCTTATTCTATTCTCTCCAAATCAGTTACGTTACATTTCCAGAGTACGTGGTCTGGCATCTCATCCATTTCCCCTCATACTTATTCCCCATATAATTTCTCTCCAATTCTCCAGACGTATATCACAAAATTTACCGAAATTTTCTTTCACAAAATGGTCTGTGCAATGGCGTATTGGAGAACCTTTATGTTAAATTTAATTACAAACAATAAATATCACAGTCACCAAACAAGACAAATTTTGGAAGCAAATTAAGTTTGTTATTAATTTTAAAAATGTATTATTTTCGAATACTTAACGGCGTACCACCAACCGATCAGGCAAGTACCACGGATAGAATCCGCACTCTAGTTTGAAAATTTGTTGTTTAAACCCTTCCAATATTCCTCTCTAGAGGTAGGCAGAGATTGGCAGAATTCCTTGGTCTGATCTCTCGCTCACACATTATTCTCGCATTGCGAAAACTAAACATTCCACGAGATGAGTAATGATTTAGTTCTAAGTGAATTCCCGTTCACGAACTGAGAAAAGAAATTTCGCTACTTAAGGACGTACTTCTCTGTAGAATTCTTTTTTTTCTTTATTTTACCCAATTATAAAAGAAATTCAATTCCACATTGTGACATAGACATTAAATGGAAATACGTTCGAATCAGAATTCCAAGGGAAAATTTAACAGGAAAATAATTATTAACCACTAAACAATTTTCGTTGCCTCATTAATGGAGCTACAATAGAAATGTAGATTACATTGAATAGAACTCTGCCATATTCTCATTGCTTTTTTTCTTCAAAACCCTGCGTAACCAGGAAACACGTACAAAATATTTTTACATTTTCTATCCATTCATAATTATGTAAAGCCCCAGTAACATGTCTAACGTACTGACAACGTTCTCTTTGACAAATCTAATGAAGCATTACACTTCTTAAAACTCCAAAGGCATTTAAACATTCATTCATTGGTATTAAACAAAAATCGATTTAAAATTATGATTAAACGAATACAAGTTCGTGTTTGCCTTATTAAAATTACATCGCGTTAATTGAAAAGAATCAATCAAAATGTCTCCAAAGATATACATTTATTCCTATCCAAGAGCAAGTTGTAATAAATCATTTCAAGACGATAATGCAGTGATACATCATCTGTCCTGCCATCTAAATAATCTTCACTACCCAAGATCCAGCGTAACGCATTCATCAACCAAATAAAGCGAATATCCTTAATCTGGACGTCAATCAAGTGTGACATAATGATACTATTGTTTAAAAAAATGTAATGCACCCTTATTCTTATTAGCAGGGCTCGGATCGATATGTACTACCGAGATTCAAAATATGCACTTAAAATACGCGCTAAAAATGTTCAAAATATGCCCTAATGTTTTTAGAAATATGCACTTTAAAAACCAAGTTTCCTATGTATCTACTTATAATTAAGTGCAAGTATAAATCGGGTAAGTTGAATAATACCACTCTATGACCCATACTTGCATAATGTACATGCACATTTTGATTGATTACATTATTTTACAGATTTATTTCAAAAATATGCATTTATATGCACTATTAAATTGAATTCAGTTGGTCCTAAAAGGTTAAAAATGCTAGAAACCAATCCATCAAAGTCATAAAAAGTCAGGGAAACAATGCGCAAAACATGCAAAAACCGAGCCTTACATATTAGTATCATTTGCATCAAACACTATAGACCTAAATGATATAAGTAAAGCGAAATTTTACATGATTATTCGAAGATTTAAGAGCAAAGGAAGAAGTAATTACATATTTTAAAATGTTTATTGAGAAGTGGGTTGTGATTTTAGGTCAAGAATTAGAAGAAAACGTTGTGAATTCAATTATTTATTTTAATATCAACTATTGAATCAATATATCTTATCATACGCCAAATATTTAAAATTCGAATATTTTACGTAATTATTCAGTAGTACTATTGTTCATGTTTCTTTGTATTAAATTATAAATTTACCCTTTCTTATCCATTATATTTTTCAATTATAGAGAGAAGAAAAAAGATGCAATTATCGCAGTGTCAAACGTTTCTTTGTGTCACACACGTGTAAAGATAACGACTTTCTAACGAACAAACATAACTTCATTTTACTACTGGAATAATTTTGAAACATGCTTATATCGCTTCCCTTTGCGTCATTTGAAACCTCCAAAATGGAATTCAACATGGGAAGGCGGAACGTCGTGGAAATGGAATTCAACATGAATTACGAGATCAGACAACGCCAGAGACACGAGCTGTTTTGCTGATCAAAATACAAGGACGGGTGGAAATGAGAATAAATCATTTCGGTCACCGCAAATATTGTGTACAACAGGGATAAATGACGAAACCGAATACTAATACCGAAACAAAGTGAATGATAGCTTTTGTTTTCCTTCACAGAACGCGTGGAATATTTCTGAGTAACGGGAAAATACGAATTGTGAGAAAAAATATTACACTAACGAATCCCCTTAGTTAAAACATTTTTAGAGGAATTCGTCTGATGTAGACAGATTGTTCATTACAAGCAATAAAAGATTTGTCATTCTGTCATTTTCAGTGCTGGGTCCTTTGGCAACCTTCAGGGCTGGGTGCTTTCAGTCACCGTTTGCTAAAGGACCCAGTAATGAAGATGGCCGCCATGCGGCCGAAAAGGTCTTTAGCATCAATAAATAATGAGAGAATGACAAAATCTTTTATTGCTTGTTTTTATGACAAGAAAGATTACACAGATTCGCTTCGGTGAGTTACGAAGTAACGAAATTCCCACTAGCGAAATTTTGGATTTTATAATTTAGACAGATAAGGAATTAAAACATACAGAAATGGGTAAATAGCAGTATATAACAAATATAGTCTAATAGTAGGCTAGAAAGGTAGAAAAGAGTAATTGAATCTTCCAATGTGGAGTCAAAGGTTTCAATTTATTTAGTAACAAAAAATTCTGATTCATTTAATATACACATATTGAATCACGAATTTCTATTTTGATTAATGCTCATAAAAATACGTCCAAGTAGGTGAGAATATCTATAATAAAGAGAAGTTGAAAACAGGAAATAAGTTATAAACAGTTATAGTTTAACCAACGAAATTGTTTTGGTTCTAGACTGAAATTCATGTTCATAAGAATATGTACAAACTATACATGTACCAATTTATGTAAATAAAATAGTTTTTTTCAGTAAAATAACATTTTTAGAAACAGGAGTTGATCATAAACAATTAACAGGGCTGTAGTCTGATATCTCAGTTTTATAACCGTGTTGAAAAAATCAATTTGCTTTAATTATAACGAGAATTCCCTTAATTAAAGATCTCTTAAAGTAATTCAATTACACTACAAGAAAACAAAAATTTCCTGTAGGATTAATACAAGACCTTTCAATATCTTGTTTATTCATCGCTTTACCTTGGTACCGAATGCGGAATAAAGAAAGAGATGAAGTATTGGAACGCCATTAAAGCAACAAAAAGAGCTTCGCTTCGCTACTTGTGAAACGAAAGAGTTTAGAAACAGGACGAAGATCGTAAAACTCCATTTGAAACGAGAACTCCCTTTTTTGCGACGGCAGTCTCCTTCCACGGACGGAAACTCCTACTCTCAATTTTCTTTCATTCCATGTCATTTCAAGCTCGAATCCATTTCGTGATTGGGAATCCCTTGAACTGTAGGAAATTCTACACTCCATGAATTGACCCCACTTTCATGATTAACACCGGTATTCAGTTAGTAATATTGGAGATACAAACATTCTGCTCCTATCCTCTCAATCTATCTCCACCTTCTCTTAATCTATTTTCCTCCTCCTCTCTCTCTCTCTTTCATTTGCTTCTTTCTTTCATTCTTTCCTTCGAAACTCCGTTCACTCTATTTTACCGCACAAAAATATAACAATGATATTCGAGTTCGGTATATTGTACATGCTGAAAATAATAAGAATTTCTGCAATCCCCAACAAATTTTAAAACTAATTGAAACACATTTAATGTACATAATTTACCAACATATATTCATATAACATATCTTCAATTCGTACACTTGTCATGAAGAGTTTTAATAATTAATAAATAAACCGAAATTTGAAGTGATAGATTAATATAATTCAGATTTAGTCTAGTAAGCGAAGAACTAATGATTAAGTGGATGAAAAGATCATTTTAAAAATGAAACTTCTCTAATTACACATTTCACGAGAAAGCAAAATCAGGAACAATTCAATAATTTGAGGCAGCGTCGTGTTTCTCCATAAGAAAAGACTTTTTGGGGTACTGCTGATAGAAGGATATACAAAAATATATTACACACTCTTTCATCACTCACCCACTCGGCTTTCATACAAGTATTTGTTGTGAACAGTCTTTCACAATGATGGATTGCTTCATTCCATTAAAGAAAACGTCATTCGATATTTTTTTTACTGGAATGTAATTAGTGCGAAGTTTTCAACGCCAATAAACCAGAATTTCAGTGCAGGCACATATGAGGCTTCCAGGTTAAAAATTCCCTCACGAGATACGCTCCCATTGAGAATATAATACAGGTGATGGATCGTTCCCTCTCTGGTCGTAATCGCTTTCCAAACACTGAACTAGTCAGGGGTCACAGCGGCCCTACGCTTAGGGTTCAATAAACGCGTGATTCGTTCCGTGAGGACGGTGAACTTTGGATAAAAATTGGATAACGTGAACAGCAGAAGCAATAACGTGTGTGTTATGGTCAGGAGCTAATGGAACTGATGAATGATCAACAAGTTTACTTTTTTTTTTAATTTGTAAACATCTACATGCCATTTACAAACACTTAATTTTAATTATTTATTTGTTTAGTTTTAATTTCAGATCTTTAACAAAGTCCTTGTGTGGAATTTTCATTACCATGTCTCGCCTCTCATAGTGGAGATCTCTTTCATTACTAGGGGCGGCCATCTCTAATACACCACATTCTTCAATGCATCCCACAGAATACAGATCTTCAAGGAATAAGTTTCGAAGTCAGTGAAGATGTCTTTCGTATCTATTAGTTTTCAATTTTGTGCCATGTTGAAGTGTCTGTACAGTCAAATTATAGAAATGAGGAAGGGAGATGAGGTGTGGTTGAACACTGGACTGCCAACAAACAATTTAATGACATGAAACATGTAAAATAGTGAAATAATACAAATCTGAAATTCAGATGAGACACTGGGATGATGTGACATGATGCGTTCCTTCAAAGATTCAGCTCGGATGGCGTTGGGGCGATATCGAGGTGATGGTTTGAGTTTATGCGCAGTTGAGGTTGAATTGCTGAGCGCTTATCACGTGGCGATTCAACGGCGTGTCGATGCCCTCACCAGATAATCTCCAGGTTAAGAATAATTCCCCCAGATGTCTCCTGGCACAAACTGAAGGGGAAGTCGTAGCCTTGCTTGCCGAATGATGAGAGAGTACTGTTTGATGTTGACTCATCGGGTGAGGTTTGCAGAGAGAGCCGACATGTCGTGGCTGTTGGATGAGGAGGTGATGTGGGCTGTTGACTGATAGCAAGTGAGGTGAGGACGGTCGCTCGCCGTGGCTTGCTTGCTGGTTGCGCGCGATCGATCGATCGATAGCGTGACGTCGTGACGTCACATGTTGACCGTATCGATTGTATATCTGGATCGATGGCGTGGATATTAGGTAATGTCAAGCCACTGTAAATTGTTCTGGCGGGTAAGTGCAGCCTCGCGGATTTCAGTATAATTAAGAAACGAGTCTTTAATTGATTAAGCCAGTCATACTATGTCCCACCATTTTATCCACTTTTTCTTTTCTTTTTTAACTCAAATACGTAAAATTTGAATGAAACTATGAGATTTAAAGAAATTATTCATGGAAGCTCAACAATCGAGAGATGTCACTCAATATGCTCAAAGAGTATAGAGTCCACAGATTGTTCACTTATTTAATCGAAGAATATTTTAAAAAATGTCCGAACAGAGACCTTTCCGCTTCTGTTGGATAATGTAGTCTCATAATCGTACAGTGAGTCATAGATGAGTAAAGTTTCATTCCCTTGTCCACACGTTCACGTCTTATCTGTCGTTTTCCCTATCCTTGTCAAGTAATACCCAAATTCCCATGTCCTGTCAATATTTCAAATACTTATTGAGGCGTGAGAAAAATTTCGTGAAATTCACCAGGACCACGTTAAGTCGAATCCATGTTTTACGAAACATGAATATCATTAAAGACCACTAAAAGGGTTTAGGGGGCTTCGGGCAGATTCTGAATTTGAGACTCCTTCACCTTCTCTCTCGCCCTCCTCGCACCTATTTTATCTCATCCCTAATAACTAGGTCCAAATTGTAAATAAGCGTATGAAAATATTCCAATGCATTTTTCAACTTGCACATGTAGTTGGTCTATCATACTTAATAACTTTTACAACACACATTAAGATACTTTTAGAATAAATGAAGAAAGGAATATTTAAATCATCTGGGTTTTTTATAACACAAACAAATCTCTTTCTTCAGCTCAAGAGTAATTTAACAATATTGTCGACAATAATTTATCAACAATATTGACCATGAACTTTCAACAATAATTTATCCTTGGGGGCTCTTTCCCATAGGTGAAAATTACAAATAAGGTGTATTTTTTCAGGTTGAATTTTTCAATTTTAATTGATTTATTATTTAAAATGGTTTTCATATCTTATTGGAAATCCCCTGAAGACCCCATTTCTTCGGGATCTGGGGCAATATGATACATCCTGCCCACCCCCTATCACGGCACGGACATAATTAAAACTAAGAGTTGAGTATAGACTATACTAAAGAACGAGTATAGAAATATGGATGAAGGTGACACTATCCCATTCAGGATGACCCGTGAAGGTCGAAGCACTGTTCTAGCACATCGAAGGAAAAAGTTCGTTCTGAAACTGATAAGTTTCAGAATTTAATTGATTCAGATGGTAGGAAAATCTTTCGTTCAAATAAACTATTTTCATAACATGGAAGTGAAACAAATAACACCAGTTATCAAACGTATAAGACAATCAATACAAAATCATAAAATTAATTAGCTGTACTTCATAACCAAATTTGACAAATATACTTTACTTAAGCTTAAGAACTCTTAAATCTGTTCTCAGGACAGTGGCAATCCAGAAGATATGGTCAGTTTTCCATCCAGTACCATCAGAACTGTGCTTTGCATTGGGGAACTTTTGTGTCATGAGGGCTGCATGAGCTTAAATCCTTCCATGAAGTCCACATTAAAAAAGACAAATATATGGCAAAATTACTATAGATCTATACTAATTCATCTGTTACCGAGTATTCTCTAATAGCCAAATCACCATATTATTAAAATATATTGACCGATAACATGTATATACTGGTTTCAAACGTTCGCAGATCTTACTCCAAATGGTGGATTGCCAAAGGTTCCATCTTCCTATCCCAATCCACTCTATTTTACCTTGTAATGAATAAAACCTAAACTTATACAGATCTTTAAGTGAAAAATAAAAATTTATTAACAATTGCTGTAAAATTGTGTTAGTTATAACAGTAAAAATAATACTTAGCAAATTGTCTTTTTTTATTGGGACAAAAATACTCAATTGATAATAACGTGATAAAAATTAGTTTCGATATTAAGTCGAACTAAGGTAAAATTAATAACAAAAAAAGAAAAGTTTTCAAGTAAATTTTTTTTGTAGAAACGAGTTGGAGAAGACAAAAACAATTTAAAAAATAATTTTATTTATAAAAACAAATAAAAACTTATGAACTCTTGATGTCTGAATTTAGAGAGGTACATATTCCACACACAGACAGAATCACATCCTAATTTGATTTGTGTCAATTTCGGCATCGGTTAGGCAAGTACACAATAAAATAGGATTTATGTCACGATAGACAAATTGATATTTCCAAAAAAGTTTAACATCAGAGATTGAAATTATATAGCGGTATAAATCATTTCCGCTCAACTATCAAAATTTATTTTAACACTCGTCAAAAGAAGTGTCCTCAATCTTTCATAATCACGTACGGGTGACAGGTGTTGTTGGACAAAGACCCAACGGAACATAACTTGCATGTAAAAGAGGCCATCAAAACCGGGACGAGTTGATGAGCAAAACCATAGCAGAAGGCGAAGGACTCTAGATGCACAGTGCAGTCTTAGCAGACCCTTGTCATTCACTTTACATCTCAAAAGAAAGTTTAATAAGGGTCTTGTAAGAGCATTATCTACGGAGAGAGTACCATGATTCGTATGTACAAAAGAGATATTAGTAATTTCATTCTTATAAAAGTAGTATCAACAGTGATATCGCTATCTGCGTCACTTCGGAGAGGAATTAACCTACTTCTCTTGCCGGAAGGAGACTAATGACAATTGAGCTTACCAAAGGAAAGTATAGTGAAAAAATAACGTACAAAAACATGAATCATTCCCCCTTATTTAAAATTGGGAATAATCAATTAATATGGCAACGAACACCTCCAAGAGACCCAGACACACCTCAATCAAAAAGAGGAACACATACAGTTCACGATCGTAATGGAGAAAGACGGACAGATTCCCTTCCTAGACGTACTGGTAGAAAGATCAGACAACCGCCTCCACATCTCAAGAGTACCGCAAGCCAACTCACACCGGACGATACCTCCATTAGAGTTCAAACCACCCCAAGAACACTAAAATAGGCATTGCTAACAGACCTGATATCGTGTGCTCGGATAGCATGAAACGGAAGGCAGAACAATCTTCCATCATGAGGGACCTCCGCTCCAACGGTTACCCCTCTACAGTGGTGCACAAGGCCTTCAAACCCAAAACACCAAGTGTTAAAGAACAAAAAGAGAACATAGGCACGATTGTCATACCGTAGGTCCGAGGTGTAGCGGAAACACTCAAGAGAATTGGAAACAAATTACAATTGGGGACCGTGTTCAGCTCCAGAACAACACTAAGGAGCATTCTCACCAAGACGAAGTCAACGGATGAAAACCAAACACTCAAGGAATGCATATACTGTATTCCAAGTGAATGCGGTCTAGTATACATTGGCGAAACAGGAAGACCCTTACCCGTGCGATTAAAAGAACTCCAAAAAGCCGTCCGCCAGGCAGAAAGCTTCAACTCAAGGTTAACTGACCACGCCTGGGAAAACGGACATCGCATCCTATGGGAAAAGGCCTCCCCCATCGCCAGAGAAAGCGATCTAAAAATACGGAAAATCAAGGAGGCCGCATACATTCGCCTGACTAGTAATCCAAGAAGTCAACCTTCAATCGACATAAATCCCCTATGGATGCCAATAATAAAGGGTTCTAATACTAGAGCAGCACAAGAGGATAAACATATGCAGTGACCAAACGGTAACGTCCTCGCCTTCAGTGCCCTGGTTCGAATACAGACACCTGAAGACGGATGTTGACAGTACGTCCGAAACGTTGTAAAACGGAAATACATCTGTTGTGAAGATGCAAACAGATAATATCCACGAAGATTGTAGTAAACATGATAATCAATTAATCATGGTTCATTGAGTCAGGGGCGAACAAGTGTTCGGGGGGGGGGGGGCGAAACTTTGTCAACTTTGCCCCCCCCCCCCCGATATTCCCGTCTTCCGAAGAATTACCCGTTTTATTAATAGTGGAAATGAAAATTAAATATATTTATGGCAGCGGGAATATTTCTTGTATTTGAAATGCACTTCTTTATAGAATGATATTGCACTGCATAAAAATGTAAAACCTTTACCATACGGGACGAAATACAATGGAAAGGATAAGTAGTGACAAGTAACGTAAATTCCGCTGATGTTAACGAGGAACAGGGTTCTAGATATTGTAAATCAAATAAAAAAGATTCTTTATATATTTTACAAGTCAAATCAAATTCCTGGTGGGGGGGGGGGGGATGGGGAGCTTGGATCCGTCACTCCATTCGGCATAGCTCATAATCAACTTCATTATTATTAGTGAGGCTCTAGTGGTAGCTTCGCGGTATATTCAGGAGGTCCTACAACATGTACATTTATGCTCACCACGTTGCCCTCATTTCTCAGGCAACCACGCACTTTACACTGAAGCTTCCTATTATTGAATTTACAATATATGATAGTGCTTGATCATATATAAATTATACTATGTAACAAATATGCATTTTTATGCATTATGAAGACCTCAACCGCTTAAAATAAAGAAAAAACTGTATTTATAATAATAATAGTGTCATTTTTATGCACCCCCCAGGGGGCTAACATCTAGTTAGTACGTGTTTGGCGAACACGGGGCCCCGAGCTGAGTCTGGCATTGCTCCCACTTACTTGTNTATACGAAACGCATATTCGAGTTTATGAAAGTAGAACAA
Organism: Laupala kohalensis; assembly: GCA_002313205.1. Classification (NCBI taxonomy): domain Eukaryota; kingdom Metazoa; phylum Arthropoda; class Insecta; order Orthoptera; family Trigonidiidae; genus Laupala; species Laupala kohalensis. Next base: position 617,425 of record NNCF01126115.1, read on the forward strand.
GGAAATGTTGTCCTCACGGTTTCTCTCCTACCTCGGCAGTAACAGAGTTGCTATCAAGACTGGGGAGACTGCATACCTGAAACAAGAGGAGAAGATACGCGTTAATTAAACTCCAAGAGCGACAGTTGGCGAGAGGAGCTTTTTCCAGAGAGGGTTTGGGAGTGCGGTCGGGGAAGGGGTGAAGTGATGCGAGGATATGGAATGTAGGGGAGAGAAATATCACGAATTGAAGCAATACGAAAACCTTTTTCTCACTTTACAGTAAAAAATCCCTAAAACTAATTAAAATAACAAAATGTTTTTAACGTTAGACGAATTCTCGAAAAACATTTCGGCCCTTATTTAGGTCTTCTTCAGGTAAAATTGACATTCACAACTTTTGTTTAAACAGTTACATCACGAGAAAAATAAATAAATAACAGTATTAAATAAATATACACAAAAATTATAAGAGACAAATAATCATATATATTTGATAAATTCTCCGCACCTGTTCGTAAGTTAACTGTGTTGTAAAAAAAGTTGTGAATATCAATCGTGAGGACCCAAATAAGGATCGAAACTTTGTAAAAATGTATAATAAATAGTGAATATCTGAGGACGTTCAATCAATGAATGTACTACAATAGTAGACATAAATGAATGATAGTTGTTTTGAAGAACTCGTGCTAAAAGGTAAACTGAATGAACATGATATCAAAGAATAAATTTTTCACCCATGATAAAAATACTAAAAGACAATAAATTAAGATAACCATCACATTCATATTCTAGTTCTTTATTTCAGAAATTAAATTTATAATAACGCATGATTTTACTTTACTTTCGCCTATAACGTAATTCAGTGAGGTACATAAAATAATGAAACCTGAACAGTATAATTTAAAAAAGGTAATACGCTAAAAAAGAGATCGCAGTAATGTAATTTTTTATTTATCTTCCAAAATTGCATAAGGAATTGCCAATGATGGAACGAGAAAGTTTAGTCGCGGGCAATCCCTTTTTTTTTTTCTTCAATTTCTTCGAATACTTAATATTCTTACACTAACGAAGAAGAAATTTTGTAGATTAACAATTGACAGAACTATTATAATGCATTTATCGTCATTACTAAGGCCATATTGGATTTAATTTCAAACACTAACTACATACCGGAAGTGAACTGCCAACCTCTCTTCAGAAAACCTCTCTTTAGAAAGATTGTTGTAAAGTCAAACAATTTCGAGATTGTAAGATGACTCTCCCAGGAAGACAAATGAGTAGATGAGGAACTATATTGTCGATCCTTTTCACCCTCTTCACCTCACGCCGTAAACGAAGGGGTGAAACTTAAGAAGCAAAAGGGTAAACGCACTTTCTAAACTTCTCAAAAGGCCACAGTCGTAAAAATGGTCCTCTGATTCTATTCCGCATCAGGACCCAGAGGAGAGACGCAGTCTGCGATGAAAGCGGCGGCGAAGAAAAGCAAAAAGCAGTCGCGTCCTCCCAATTATTTACGAGCGCGAGGAAGAGACCCGGCGGCGGAAAGCGAGTGAAGGAAAAACGAGAGCGGGGAACCGTCTCTGAGCGCACACGTCCTTCTGCCTCCACGCGGTGAGAACTACAACGATCATATCGTTGGCCAACCAAATTCCAAATGAGAATTTTAAAATTTATTTAGAAGTTATAGTATTCCAGTACTCTATACCAATGAAAGAGAATTATTTGCAGTGTCTGTTGCATGGAAATCGGGAAAAGTAATCATGAAATCATTTGAAATCTCGAAGAACGCTTCTGAAGGGTTACTGCAATTAAAATGCGAAGTACGGTTAACAGTGATGAATTACAAGAGCAGAAAAAACAAAATTGGAAGCTCATCAATAGACGTGAATCTTCACCCGCACAACTGTTAGCTATGAAGCTGACTAATGTGTCTGGCAGAGTTCAAATGCGTTATGTGAGGCGGAAAAACCGATGAAAGAAAAATCTACGTGACTGAACCGGAGATGCAAAATTTTGTTACGTTTGTGAAGAACATTGTTGTCAAATACATAACCAAAAGTGAAATAAAAAACAAAGAATTCAGAGGTCCCTAAGTTTATAAAGCTTTTTGTGTTAAGTGTATGTTTCTGCAACCTGGATTTCAAAGTAATTCCTAATTATGTACATCTAAGTATACGTACATCTAGGTTTTCTTCGTGGTACTTAATTTTTGAAATTAGCAAAAGAGGAAATTTAATATTACAAGAGCAGGGAAATATGGAAACCAAAACATGAATTTATAATATTATATACGAACCTGTTCAAAATAATCTAAAAAAATCCATAATTGTTGACTGTTTTTAATACCCACTTTCGGGTAAAATCTTTCAAGTCACAATTCCAATTTTTTCTTTGAATGTTGATGTAATTTTTCGTATGTTTGTTTAACAATGGAAATAAGTACTTTTTAAATTTTAATGTTTTATTTGCGAATTGTTTTAAAATTTTGAATGTCCAGTATTTGTTGTATTAAGTTACCTTTCACATCCCGTGCAACCCCGGGTAGTTCTTGCAAGTGTTATATAAATGTCTGTTAGAGTGTTAATACAGTTTTCAAACAATTCAATAGTTTCATAATATTTTCCTATTTTGAAAATTTTATTAATTATCCAATATTGAGGTTAAAACTATTTGGGAATGTTATTGGGGAACTTAATGGATCCCAACTGACATTTGTCTGGAATACGTGAGAGCAACTCCAGCTGGAAATCTTACCTAGTTCGATTGAGCAGAGTTGAATGCGCGCTCTACCGCTATGCAAAGCAAAGACTCTACCACTACATCACCGCTCTTGTGATTGTAGGTCGTTGCACTGATACTCATCGACCTACAATAGTTCTGACATTATTAGAATCCTCGGGGAGTCCTTGGAAATACTTGGTAATGAGAATAAAATATTCAAATTAGGAGCGAAAAATATTACGTAAACATTTGCCTTCGACTTATTGTAAGAAAATGAAGTTTGTACAACAAATTTTCTTTAAAATACGCGAAACATAAATTAAAATTAAATAAAAATGGATGCATTTAAGCGAAGAGAAACACAGATATAAGAGTTATATTAACATTAATTCTGAAACTTTAGCAATTTAAATGAACTACATTTGATTAAAGTGAATTAGGTAAATCCTTTTCACAATTAATACACAAAAAACGGTAACATAATATTGATAAGTTTCTCAGTTTTTATTGAAGTCTCCAACAGGTGGCGAGTTCTAGTTTTAGTTAATTTGGAGGATATAATTAATCTCGTGGTTAAAAATTTCATTGGATTTACGCAACTCATTCATTAAAACACGTTTGCTGCTTTTTTACAATAAATGATGAGGCGCGAAGCTGAATATGAACAAATATTCTTCGATTGCTTTTCCATGTCGGAAAATCCCAGTCACTTCGTATCAGTGTTGGTAGAAGTCTCCCTGAACTTTGAGTAAACGAGCCAACGTATCATTTAGCAAATACATGAATGAATTTAAAACTGAAGGGGCTGAAAGGTAGATGAGTAAACTAATGAACAGAGATAAAATGGAAGAACAATAGGAAGGATTAGTGAGAGGAAAAGTATGCTTGAAGAAGCCGGATATTGCGAGCAAAAGACTTGGAGGGGGGAGTGTACATAATGTAAATAATGTGGTGCGAGAAATGAGTGAGATTGTGAGCCGAAATTAATTGGATGAGATTGAGAAAGGAGATGAAAGAGTAAGTGAGTAAACAAGTGATAACAGAGGGTAATTTTGAGGAAGAAAGAAAGAGCAACTAAAATACTCACGAAAATGAAGAAAAAAATGCATTTTACTATAGTGAAAAAGAGCCAGCTAAGTACAAGGACAGTACATAAGTTTGCCAGGGAAATAATCTTTACTAGTACAGGAGAAGAAATTTAAATAACAGACGCACTTATGTCTCCAATAGAGTCCTGAATAAAAAGAGGACCGCCACGGATAGAGATATAATGCGAAATTACTCACATTTCCGGAAAATTCTACGCGCAATTTCTCAAAGTAATACGAATCAGCTGTAGTTAGTAACATGAAGGTGTCGTGTCTCTCTCCCTTTCACCCTATTGCCGCAATACGAGACAAGAACCGAGTGACAGCTGGCGCCAAAAGGGTTATGAGAATTTGTGAGTAGTAAAAATGGCTGTTATGAGCAATTACGTGCTTATTTTTTATTGAATAGACATACGTTTTACAATTATTATAAAGAAACAGTTAACAAACTTCCTCTTTCCTCAGCTACTCTTACATTTTTAATGTCTATATTCCCAACGTAGGCATTAAATAGACGTTGGAATATCCTTCCCAAAGACAGCGCCATATTGCTACGTTTTGCTCGAAAACAAGAAAGAGGTGGGAGCATATCGTCAATCATGTCTCTGCTGGTATTACATTTCCCTTAATCCTTTATATACTTTTCCTTCGGCAGATCTCTTGTCTCACATTCCTTGAAAATCCCGTGTAATATTATGTTCTCTATAACATGTCTGTAACTTCGGATATTGTGGTTCCCACCTCTCATTAGTCCTGACCTTGATGCTTTTCGTTCATCATACAGGGAACAGTTCCTCATTATGTGCTCTGCGTGTTCATCTTCTCTTCCGCACATGCATTTTGTGTCATCCTGTTTTTTTTCATTCGTACTAGATAATCCCCAAATTTATCACGTCCCATATTCATTTCCAGCACAGCCTTAGTTCGTTTGCACCACATCTTGGTTTTCTTGTGGTAAATTTACAAAACACGTTGTGTCCCATCATATTTCGCATTCATTCACTAGGCTTTTCATTAACTCTTCTTTAGATTTTTTTCCTCTTTCCTAATAATTTAATTACCGATTTGCACTTGCATCCAATAACTTAATCGCAGTTGACGCAAATGTACTTCTAAGGGCGGAACGCAAAGTAGAACTTCAAAGTTTTGGATACGATTGGCGGTTCTCTTTTCATTCAGATCTCTAGTCTCCAAGAACCGCATAATAGGGACAACTAGAGGTTGCCAGTCCTCTATATCTCTATCATCCCGAGTGGAAACTTGGTCTCTTCAGAAATCAAAAGAATGACGCCGCAATTAAATGACCAAAGGAAGCCCGACAGCTCATAATGCCTTTTTGTTCTTTCGCTTGAAGAGGAGGCCTTGATAAACCCCGACATTGCATCCTACAGCAATATTATCATCTAGTCTAACCACTAATTTCATCTGGCAATAATTCAAGAATTTCACACTACATAAACACTTTGAAAAGGTAATGAAAGATAATTTGATATAATTTCAGTAAAAATATCACTAAACTTTCAGAGAGCGAAGTAAAACAACACATTCCTGATAAAGTGCGATTATGAAAGGAAAATTGAATAAATGATGGTTCTGTTATTATCACTACTTTTTTTACTTGGTCTTAAGAGCACACGTGGCTCATTATGAGCCATATTAATTTCCATAAAGGCAGCTTTTCACAAAATAAAATATTTTGCTTAGAAAATAAGATAGAAAGAAGAGATAATAAGAGAGAGAATAAAGACTTTGTTAAAGAATAAAAACTCGTTGAAACTATGGTATTTTTAAACGAAAAAATTCTATTTTTTGAATGAAGTGGATGAATGAATATATTTGGCTTTTGTGAAAAAATAAATAAATTTATAGTAAAAAAAGTTACAAAATGCGTATGATGACATCGGGGACAATACGTTAATATGCTCACCGGAATGAAGCAAGGGATGACAACTGATAGCAATGGTTGCAGAACCAAATCTTTTATGACGTTCCAAATCCATTTCGACAGTTTATTTGTCTAATTTTCTCAGCACTTTCAAAAATCTGAAGTAGAATTCTCCTTAAAATTTGCCAACGTACTAAATTGAGTCTGACCAATAAAAAACCTGACCTTTACTCGGTTGTGTAAGTTCTCGAATCGAAGATACGTGAATGCGACAACAAAGAATTTCTACACTTCGATCTCTATTATCATAATCTATACCTGAAACTTGAACAAGAATCTGGAAAACACACAAACTCATTATCATACGTCACGCACGATAATCATATACTTGAAGATACCGACAAACTGCATAAAAAATGAAAAAAAAAATGAAAAAATACATCTTATATGAGATGAGGGCATTGTAGACCCTCCAACTATCCTAAAGTAAACAATTCCTTACACATAAGAAAAAGCGAATCGAAGGGGGAGGGGGGACGTGACTTGATTTGTACGACACATAAAGGAGGGCGTTCAATTCGTTAATTTTTTTTTCATTTGATTTACAATATCTAGAACCCTGTTCCTAGTTAACATCACCGGGACATTACATTACTTGTCACCGCTTATTATTTCCACTGCATTTCGTACCGTACGTTAAAGGATTCTCATATGCAGCGCAAGTTGTATTTAGAAGTGCGTATCAAAAGAACCACTCAAATGCATGTACAAAAGAAATACTTCCACTGCCGTAAAATAATTTTTTCCCCACTATTAATAAAACCGGCGATTCCTCGGAAAATAATCGAGGGCGGCAGGGAGCGAAGTTGACAAAAAAAATTCGCACCCCCCCCCAAAAAAAAATCACTTTCTGGATCTGGATCTGCACAAAAGTCACAGTTGAAAATCATGAATCATTAATATTCAAGTGAATGTGACACAAGAACAAGTAATTGAACCAGAACAATTTTACGTTTAATTCCACGGACGTTAGCGAAGTAAAATGAAAGGCTTTGCTTTATTGAAACAATAATTAGAAGCACGCGATTCTGCGTGGGCAACTTGGACCCAATGTGAGAGAGAACAAATACAATTGGCCCAAGAAGTCTGGTTCTGGAAACAGTGAACCTTGTAACCCTTTTAAAATAGATATCGGAATATCCGAAATATTTACCGATTGAACAAATTAATGATTTCATAAAAAAATGAACCAATATATTTTATGAATGGAGCTCTATCATGTTTTACACCTCTTAAATTCATTCAAACAGACATCAAGTTCCATGTTCTTTTTAATCGTTTGGTGAGGAAGCTGATTATTTTGATGCTCCCTAAAAATGTAAAAGATACAAATAAATTTAATCTCTTCAAATCCACTGTTAGGAGCTTTAGTATGCGCTATTGTTTCTATAATGTTAAATAATTTAATGATTTTAATCAAATAGTTAATAAGAGTTTCAATTTCCCTACAAATATGATTTCGGATGACTCATATGATGTTAATTCCTCTTACACTTTGTCACCCCATTGTTACATACTGATTCAATTCCTTTCTTCATACATATTTTTTAATCATTTTATTTTTCTAACTGTACACAACCTTGGCGCGCTTGTGTACACATCTCAGTAGTCCCATTCTGACCCTGTTTTTCTCCGGTACTACCCCCGGTAGAAGCGGATGTCATTTAATTCTTTTTTTGTTATAAATCTCAATTTTTTACTGCACATAATATCGACTATGTTTTTTATTTCAAATAAATTGTCAGCAAAAGTGGGGCCTCTTTTTTTTAGACAGAGATAAACTTAACAAATATTTTCGTACTTTAAGTTGGAATTTATTCTTCATTGAGATCCGATTGAAGGAGACATAAAATTATAAAGATATAAAATATTGAATATTATCTGGTTTTCGTGTGAAATACAGGAATAGTGTTAAAATTCAGAAAAAATTTAGAAAGTAGCCACCTTCAAGCAGTTTCCAACTAGGGAGTCACGTCGGATATACTTCACGTGCATTTTCTCCAGCTACAAGACGAGAATACATACGACACATAAATACATGTCAGATAAGGGGAACAATTTTGAGAAGAAGTAACAAAATTGGCATTCAAGCGAACCTAGAAGCCGCTTCGAAACAATTTTTGAAAGAGACACATCGTGTGAAATGTAGAGTGAAAGATACGTCAAGAGAATAAAGCATCGTATGGAACAAATAATAAGAATTCCCCTTGAAAAATTATTTATTTATTTACTTAATTAGTTATTTTTATGAGATTAGGTCCAATTCATCAAGCTTTTCTTACTCCTATCACAGAGAAAACGACTACCTCCATTTTCTATAGACTTCCATCTACTAGATTGAGTCAACGAAGAGCTTCATGAATTGTGTAACGGACCACACTGGTTGCCGAGATAATAATATGCACTATCCTCACATTCTCTATATTCCACTGTGACGTCATTTCATGGGATAGATCCAAATACTTTTGTTTGGGATATAGGACGTTCGGTACGACCAAGTCAATGAGGAAGGCTTACTTACTACCCTGGTCCATTTAAGATATTTTATATCATTAATATTATTGTATTTTGGTGCAGCGAAATGGAGTCATTAAACTTTTATTTTTGTCGTGAGAGCTTCCACGCAATCTCTCTCCTCGGATAGTTGGCAGACGCCTCGGTCTGGTTGAAAAGATAGAGCCCGCCCTACATGTTCAATGTTTAGGTTCTAATTTTTTATAGGGAATATATGATGTGCATCGGGGTGACAAGAAACACTCGTCGCCTGAGTTGCGTACAGCGTGAGATTCACGCGCATGGCACGCAAAAAACGCGCCGACGTAACCCAGTAGTAGCAAAACAGGAGCAAGGACTACCAACGTAGAAAATTACAATAAATGAAAAAAAGAATATGCTCCCCTTCACTTTCTTTTCGTCAAACAGAAATAAAATTTTTTGACGAAAGGAATATATTTGTTACATCTTTTTTTTTTCGCTTTGACTTCCGTAACTTGAAAATCAAACAATCATTATTCATTTTTTTAATCTTATTGAAATAATGTTAAGAAGTGTCCATTATCTTTTTTTATTTAGTGATTTTGTAGGTGATTCTTGAAATAAAAACAATGAAGAAATAAAATAATTAATTCCTATAAAAATGTTGAACATTTACTTTAGTTGAAATGACGTAAAAATTAATGCCTGTGTCGTTACAGAGCCAGCTGAACCTGAAAAATGCATACTAAGCAATCGCTTCCACCACGTGCTCATCGATTATATAAACGTCTTCAGTTCGATGTGTGGCGCTAAGTCGAGTTGCGTGACTGTCTCAGCAGGAAATCTAAAGGTTTCATTCCTAGAGGGTGGCCCTTATTCGCAACGTTGCCCGACCCAAAACGAATAAAGGAGTGAGGGAATCGATAGCAGTAGAACGAGTGACATAATCGTCTTTCGATGACCCACGACATGCGAACGCTTAACAAAGCAGGTGGTCATGAGTGGAGACATCATTCTGTCACAGGTTCTATTGTTACACTCGCCTGTCACAGAGGAATAAGTTAAGGTGTATCCGTCCCGAGCGTGCGCAGTGCAAGCCAATCATATGTAATATATTTTTCGGAGCGGGAGTATTATTACATCGCTTCACGCCTACAACACATACAAACATATTACATAAATCTGTTCAACTCCTCCAATTTCCCTCTAAAAAATTGGCTTTCGTTTCATTGGCTGGTGAACGTCCCCTCCACCTCCACACTGGAACACAAGTCTTATTCCATCATTGTCACCTGTACTCAGAAGAAGCGAGACCGATTTGAAGAGCAATTTCTGAGGAATACCAACCGATTGATCAATTATACGAAATAAAAATTAGTAGAGAAAACTGAACACTTTTATTGCAAACTATTAAATAAAGTAATAGTGATGACCGAAAGGTCTTTCATCCGTGCTAAAGCGGTTTTCGATAACTTTTGCCGTCACCATATACCAACAATCAGAAACGGAGGAATACAACAGTATTGGGAAAATGATCTTAAAAATAATAAAAATTGAAAATTAATATAATAATAAAAAGTAAGACAGTAAAAAAGAATAATATGTTGGAGTTAAAAGTCATAACTGAACAAAAGATTTTACGGTTATGACTCTTACTGTAATAATTAAACCGAATACACTACCATCACCTAATTGTAATTATTTAAATAGGGCCAAAATTACTTTCAACAATTTAAGTTGTCATCTTCAGTGGCCTTCTGTGCCCTGTAGGGGAGTACGCGAGAAACGTCCATTCTAGAGTATAGAAGGTAACTGAAAAAATCAATTTAATTTGTACACAACGACTTTACTCACCCGTAGAACAGTGTAGAACATTTTATGCTCAAGATTTCCCTAGTTCCGCCGGGTCATACATCATCAAGAGTGAATGCTGGGTATTAAAAGTTTCTACGTGGGGAATTCAATAAAATTTTGATCCAAGGAAGAACCGCAAATAGTTTGAAAATTAACATTTTGAAAAACGAACATTTCCTCCTATCACTTCTTTTCCTTTTCAATATAATATGTTTATAGTAACAACTATTATACTTGACAAAGGAAAAGGAACGTGAGTTTTAAAGTTTAAAAACTTATAATCCACCAAAAGTTTCTTAAACCAAAAATTTTATTTTTTGCATGTATAAATTATACAATACCAATAAAATAATAAAATTATTTTATTCGTAGTCAAGGTCAATTTATGAAACAAACGTTGAGAAGGAATTATGTTAGGTTGAAAGAAACGTGTATTTTTACAAAACATTACTAGAGGTCAAAGATAATTTTTTCCGTCAACGGAAAGTTTATTGTAGATGAGCATTTATGCTCTATGATACACTGACCTCCTGAGTCAGATGATCGTAAATGTTAGTAGAGATTAACGCTGCGCAATAAACAATTTTACAGAAAATAAACACTTTGAAAACCGAAAATACGACATTATTTCTCTCTCCGTATAAAATATTCTCATTTTTTAGAAGACTTATACCAATTTTAGAAGCATAACCCACTTACTTAAATGATTATCTAATGCACGAAATACTTCAATTCATAAAATATTACTACGTATTATAACCAACTGACGGTAATCCTCCCTCCCCCTCACACTATACCAAATGAATAAATTAATATGATAAAACTTTTAAGCGTGAATTATCTTAATAATTCTTATTCAAACCAAACGTCCGCTTTATTCACCCCGTTGCCTTTCGCTTCAATTGCGTTTGAATATCTTGAGAGGTATTTCCCCTCTGTGAAAGCAGGGGGCGCAGACAAGGAATCGCTTTTTCGTCGGTCGCAGTCTTCGAGAGCACTTTTCCGCGAAACGACCTCAACGTCTGAGACTGCGGCGAGCGACAGCATCGACGAGGAGGAGTCGACAGAGAACGACAGAGAAAGCGACGGACAGCAAGGGGAGAGGGGTTGGTAGATTAGTACGGAATGGAGGAGGCATATTGATGTTTGTTTGGAAAAGAAAAATACGGGGGATGAGAGAAGGCGAGGCGAAGGTTGAATGAGGTGTAGATGAGGCAACAATGCCATTGAAATTCGAACGGCAAAAATGAAAGGTGGTGAGGGAAAGACGAAGAAAAAAAGGTGGCGAGTAAAATAGGAAGACGAAAGCTGTGAGAAAAGAAGATAAAAAGGTGATTAGAAAAATAAAATAAAAAGGTGGCTAGGAAAAGAAGAAGATGGAAGTGAAGTAAAGTTCGCTTTAAAAAGGGAGAGGAAAAAGATCGCGATAAATGGGGAGGATAGAAGATGAAAAAAAAACAAAAAAAACTGCCGAATGTTATTTAGAATGAAAGGAAGGTTGAATAAATGAATGAACTCGGGTCTGAAAGGAGATGAGAAGGAGATACAGAACGAAAAGGACGAATCAGCGATAGTGAAAGAAAAGCTATGGTAGCTACAAGGGGTGAGAGCCCTGAAGTTGGGGTGTAAACACCGATGTGGGCGGGGGGGAAGGGGGAAGGAAGAGTTCTCGTTATTTATACAACGCGGCTGCGTATCTCGCCTGCGCGACGTGTCAGTCGTTTTATTGCCTCCCTGAGCCTCGACGCGTAAATCAGGAGCACGCGCGAGATGCGATTCGACCTCTCTCTCTCTTCTCCGCAACTGGAGATTTGGAGAGAAAGCAGAATTTGCGAACAGTCTCCGAAAATTCTCAGAGGTTAAATTTTCCCCCAAATCCAGGAATATTCTCAAGTAAATCTCGTTCTTCTAACGCAATCTGTTTTCCACATAACTATTATAACTGGCTCGAGTTAATATATTAAAAAAGTATTCAGTCATCGAAATCGATAGACATTTCACTAAACAACTCACAAGTTCCCCTCTCTTCATTTTATTCTAAGATATAAAATATAATTAGAAATAATATTTACGAGTTTATAAAGTATACATTTTAATTTGTAAAAATACGATTTAACCTTGGGGAGCAGAAATGATAAATATTTAGATACCATCGTTAGGGTCCTTGATTGAATTTGATGGGATGGTCCCTTGCTTGCTTCCGGAGAGTAAATTAGTTTTTATTTTTACAGTAAGTTTATTTATATTTATTCATATTTAATATTATTATTGAATTTTTCACTAATCATGTCCGAATTTTTACAATTTTAATCTTGTGTAATAATATTTTTTTTATATTGTTGTATTTGTAAATGTAAAATATAGCGTTCTATTGAAGCTTATCTATATGGAGCGATAGGAGTTAGGTGGTAGGTCATTGTTAGTAGGTGGGCCGCTTAGCTGGGTTCACCAACAACTTGGCCAACGTGGAGGGGTTAGTTAGAGTTAGTAATAGAGTCATTGATACTAGGAGGAAGGAAGATTTGCTTTTCAGTAGTCATAGCTATATGAACTGGTACATTAATGTGAAAGTCTACAAATTTTCTGGCTCTATCGGGAATCGAACCCAGGAGGACTTGGTGATGAGCGACAACACGAGCGCCATGGTGATGAGCGCCACCGCTGGGGCTTAACGATTTTTCAGTAGAAACCGTACGAGTAAAAAAGGTCAATTTAAATTTTTGTCATTAAAAAGCAACTCAGAAATCTCGTCTGAACTGTCCACTCCAGTCATCTTGACAGCGACACACGGACGCATCGGTATTGAACAAGTCCCTCGCGGTCCATGTCTCACAAGCAGTTGACAGTCGCCTCTTAATGAAGCCGGACTGATTCCAGAGAGCGCGCACAGCGGTCATCAATGTCAAGGAGAGCCCCAGTGCCATTTGTCCCGTTTGAGATGAGCAATGCATCATCATAAAGTGCGACTCGGCAACGACGACCACCTCTTGTAATGATCTTGTTGAGGCGAAGGCACCTCTCGGTTGTTGGTAAACGACTGCGAGAGTCGCTGAGCGCTTCTCACTTCGTGAGAGAAACATTGATTAAAGGCACTGTTTCATTCTAGTACGAGTCTCCTCCTTCGCAACACCACGCGAGATTAATTTAAAAATTTATTGTTGTTAAAGTCAGTTTATTAAAAAGTAACTATTATTTGTCAAGGGGGAATCTAGGTTATCGCCTCGTGTACTTTATTTTCAATTACGTATTTACGATTTAATCAAATGTATGTAAGATACAAATGTGATAATTTAATGACCGGATGTGAGTAAATTACACACAGAAAAAATTAATTGCATTCATACCTATTTCATTTTCTATAGTATTCAGGGGGAGAGAGTGCCTCTCCCTACACCCGCTTGGCTACCTTACTTTTTGTTCAATAATTTTTTTGCGTGATCATTAAAAAGAACCGAACAGAAAACTTTTCAACGAAGGTTGACTAACAGGATATTCTACAAAATAACTTCCAACAGAGAGACGTGTGCTTTCCTGATCACTAAAGGTGGTCTTGAAAATGGCACATTTTAAAATACTCGGGGTTTTGTACTTTTGTCGACCCAATTACTCCGAAAAAACAGGGAATGCTCACCCGGATCCCACAATTAATCCTCCATATAAAACAGGGTCTAGAAAAATAGTTTCATCGGATAACAGTAAAAGGAGGGTGAATATAATTTCGACTGAAATTTCTAACCGAAAATAAAGCGTTCACAAACAATTAATTCGATATATACTACCGTAAAAGTAAGTTTTTCCCAATTTTAAATAATTAAAAGATTATGAAGTTTGACATTAAAATACAAAGCTATGTACAAAATAATGTACCATACGTATTTTGAAACTATGGAGATCCCGATAAAATTGTTTCATCCGAAACTAAGAATCGTAGTTGTGGTGAGTGGTCAAAATAATTTCCCAATAAATTATTAAACCACGACTTACGACTATTTTTGGACGATGAATGTTTTTCATTGTTTTTCTGGAACACAACGAATCGACTCTCGATTTAAGGTGTCGTTAGGTGTAAACAAATTGTGTCAAGAAACATCTACGTCGCAACAGAACAATTGAACATGATGTAAAACGTCATCATAAAAACAAAACATATTAACAAAAAATTAGAAGTAACACATTCATGTAATAAAATTGTATTTAAATATATTGAAATTTATTTATCTTAATTACATAATGGACGTATATAGTAGAATTAATAATTTCCTAACCTTATTCAACACGTTTAGATTAGCTTTCAATTCATCTTTCCACTCTTCAGCTGTTCTTTAACCTCGTCCAGGGTGACAGTTTCGTGCGGCTGGTTTCGAGAGACAGATGAATCTGTGCCTCCGCTCCTCCTCCATCCCAAAGACAAAGGAGCGCTCGTTCCGCCCACTTCTTCAAGTTCTCTGCGCCAAACGGCGACGCTCTCCAACAAACTTCTTCACGAAAGTAAAGGACGACGGCTTCGCGCCCTTCGCTGCTTATCCTGACTTCAACCGTGTCCTCGTGAGGGTCTTCCGGCACGCGTTATCCTCAGACGCGAGAACCCCCTAAATATCTAGTGCTGCGAAGCTTAGTCACAAGAGACTTTGTTACTAATGCATAAAAATACGTTTTTATTGGTATATTTGTTTCCTATGATCTTAAAAATTAAAAGAATTACAGACTTCATATTTATTAATGTTAATAAATGGCTGGGTTAATGTCTGAAAAATTGTTTAACAATTTTCCTATGAGGCGTTAAAGGAAATTACCATGGCGGTAACGTCAAGTAGTACAGTCGTTATGTCTCGAAGTGTCTAGCATGAGTTGTCTGTCGCCCCTGTAAATTGTGTTAAAATGTTTTACAGCACAATCAAACGGAAAACGAAATATTGCAAATTCAAATTGTAATTGTCTAAAAATTTATATTTTTGCAAAAGAAAACAATTATTACAAATAATTGATAAACGAATAGATTATTTTTAATTTATTACTTGCTCTCATATTTATTACCAATCGGGTGATATATTACTATATATATATATATATATATATATATATATATATATATATATATATATATAGAGAGAGAGAGAGAGAGAGAGAGAGAGAGAGAGAGAGAGCGAACCGGGAAAATGAGTTAGTTTTTAAATAAGAATCGGTTCTTGTGATTAGCATACATCGACGTATACATCGAGCTCTGAGGAAGACAAGAGGTGTCGAAACGTAATCAAGGGAGTTAAATACATTCGGCCTGTAGTCATAAGAATATATTTTCATTATTTGAAATGAGTTATTAGATCTCATCCACGAGATTAGAATAGTCCTGTCCTTAAAAACACACCAACATTTGGATTGCACTTTACTCATCATCATATCAAGTAGCTTGACCTCATTAATAGTCTTATCAATGAAAATTACGCTTCTCCTCTCGAGAAAGTATGCCATGCCAATATAATGTTAAGATTTACCGTCACTTAGATTCAGGCTTTAATTACGTCATAATCGTTCCTCTCCAGTCTCCTCGATAACAACGTAGCATTTTAGGAGGTGGACGACCGATATTGCACGCTCCAATCTTGAATTCTCACTCATCGGGAGTGAGCAATCATCATCCAGGAGATAAGAAGAGTGTCGCGAGGACGAAATATTGAAGAGGAGGAAAAAAATAATAACTGTTTTCGAAGTGTTTTCTTGTTTAGTCCATCTGTTGTACCATTCAATTAAAATCGATAAAAAAATAAAACTAAGACTCTTGGGGGTGGTGGTAGTGACGGGTATTTCTCCAAATGAAAAATTACGAGGGAAGTTACAATAAGAAAAGTTATTTACTAGTAAACCAAGAAATATTTTACTTGAACATACAACTAAAATATACCCTCATTATATTTCATCTTCCCTATAAGTTCATACATAGTGTTCGCCAAACGTTGTATGATCCCCCCGCACCAAACAAATCTTATTTACTCCAGCAATAACGTGATTCAATTGTTTTAAATAAAGAAGCAAATACGAACTGCGTATGACCACGTGGAGGACAAGAAACTAATTTACTCTCCGGAAACAAGCAAGGGACCATCCCATCAATTCCGATCAAGGGCCCTAAGGCAAGAGGCGGATTCAAAAATTTCAGCAAAAATTCCTAGATAAGAATAAAAGTAATTCTGTATGTGTTGGAATATAACAGAATGCCAACAAATTTGAATTTAAAAGAACACGAAATGCATTTCAGAAGTACATATTATAATAAACAATAGATTATTCGGAAAATATTGTTTATAAATCGTAACTATTAAAATAACTCCTAATTCGAGAATTATTATTTCAATAGACGCCACCCCTAAACAAGAGTCTGGAGTCTGTATAAAAAATCCGCCTCCACCCGAAGGAAAATTGGAGAAAAACCCAAGCTGGAATGGAACTTTAAAGATTAGTTTTAGAATTTTCCATTTTCCGAGGAAATGTTTGTTATTCCCTTCTTAACTTTGAAGGAATTGTAGTCAATGGGTCTGTTGAAAATACGTACGGTTTACAAGGTAATGACGTATCGGTTGAGGCTCATCTCGGTGCCAAGATGTCACCTCGCCGTCACGCGTATATATCCTCCCAAACACCCTCGTGTTCTCACTTCGCTCTCTTGTCGCTTCTCTCCGATCAAAACAGTCAAAAGGAAAGACTATCTCCTCACCTCTCGCTCACTCCCTCACTCCCTTCTGCAGTGATATCATAGGGCAAAGTTTTTATTATGTAAAATTGTTATTTGATATTCTTATCTACTTTCAAGAGAATACGAGATGATTGATTTAATTGAATTGAAATTTAATAATACTTCTAAGAGGAAAAACCAAACGAATTAAAATCATTACCTCAGCAATGACTACTACAAACTGTCTATTTCTGACCGACCAATTTTCTTCCCTTAGTAATATTTTTTATTATTATCTAGAATAGTAAATTTTAACTGACAAACCTTACAGAAATCTTTTTATAAACGATGAAATATGTTTTTACGAAAGGTTATCATGCCTGTCCGATTAACGAAGCGTCTTACAGTTTCCTGTTGACGTATTGAAAACTGAATTTTATTTATACAGCATATCAACTGGATAGCAAACATTATCATTACTTCGGAAACGATCCACAAGATAGTATGTTAAACAATACTTCCATCTCGTGAGCTCTATAGTAAACTGGAGGGGCTCGAAGTTAGGCAAGACCGTGACATTGGCCGCCTGTCAGTGTACTAGTCTCTTGTTATCCTATCCTAATATTCTATTGGTCCCTTTTGGATTAAGTGAAACTATGCTCAACTTATGCCACGGCCTACTAGAACAGCTTTTGGCATGTAACTAAACGTGCTAGATTTACCGACCGATTGAATATTAAGCGTCACGCTCCGAATGGACCTCAAACATAGGAGTTGTGTATCCAAGCTCTGCTACTGGGGATACTTTTTTTTTGTTTTTATTTGTTTTTTGAAGCAAATCGCATAAGTGTAGCTATCATCGTTCACTCATATTGGAATGCCCTCACGGTACGATCGCGATCAGAACAGTACAACGACGAGAGCAGGTACAGACGATCTACAATTTAGCAGTAACGAAGGGAAAATCAAACGTAAATAAAACTGAAAACAAAGATAGTACTAATTAGTTGACATAGAAACACGGAACACGGACATATAACAGTGCATTATAATAAATTAACATCACATCACTACAACGCTGCGATTACATAATTATATTATTTATTATTTATATTAAAAAAATGATTCTGTAAACGAAATGTTTATCTGTGTGGTAAATTACACCATTCTTATTCGACTCTCCTTTTAAACAATTGTACATCAATTTAGAAAAATATACAATCGACGTGAAAAAAGTCATTCAATTGTCAACGCGTTCCTTTTTCCTTCATCCTCTTGGCTGTAGATAATTATCTCATCCAAAGCAAACAAAGCTTCTTACGTAATACGTTTGCCAATTAGCGAAGATATTGCCGACCTATTTCCTCTCTTACTCTTGGTTCGTCTTCCTCACGAGGCACCAGCACCATCAAGAGGAGAGGGAGCAGGATAAAGAAGAAATGAGACTGTTAAATTCCAATTACACTCTACGTGTCTGTTCTATTCCCATTGCCACGTTAAGTATTTTTCTCCATAAATCATATAAGTACAGTAGAACTCCGATTGTCCGGATTAATTGGGATCGAATCCGGTCCAGATAATCAAATATTCAGTTTATTGGATTTCTTCCAAAAAAGTTTATTTTTAATGAAAAGAGGCCAAGAAATGTATTGTTGATGAAAAACAAAAAATAACTAACTCAGCGTAAAGAGTTTAGTAATGACACGTTAATGCGATACTAGGTCTGTTGAGGTTACAGTTCATTAAGTACAGTACAAAAATAACGATAGTTTAGTATAAAAGTAATTAAAAATACAACAAATTTTGTACAGAATGTAATAATTGGGAAATCGATACAGTCCAATTATTTTCAAAAAATAATGCGATTCCTCTCGTACTTTTAATCTTCCACATCTCATCTGTAGAACCCTGCTCAATTCCAAGTCTCCCATCCCCGCACATGGACCAATTTACTTTCCTCCTTTGATACCATACTCCTTTGCTCTCCATGGGCTCGCAGCGTTTTCGCCCCCGTTTCTCATCTCCACCCCCGTTCTCTCTCTCTTTGCCGAAGTCAACGCCTGTCTGTGCTCCATCTTTTAGAGAACCCCGGGTCCACGCCCGTCCTCGCCCAGGCGCCCTGCAGCGACCTCATTACGTTCACTGCAGATCTCCCAGCGACGACGTACTCTTTTTTGACGAGAACAACCTCCACCCCAGAGTTATAGCTGTATGAATTTTAATTACAATTACCGAGAGAGTAATAAAAGAAAACAATCTACGGTCAACAAGGTATTGTTCTTCGTAATCACCCCTTCTTTTTTTTCTGTCGGCGTGTAACATTTCCTGCTCGAGTTTACTCTTTGTTAACCTCAGAGTACGAAGAGAAAAACAGTTCGGTCGAGAAATAAACCAAAATGAATTTAATCGTTTGTTCTTCGCATTACCGGACCTTTCCGGATATTAAAAGCCACAAATAGGGCTTTACAGGAATAAACGTCGTTAAGGTAAAAAGATACGAGTAGCTACAAACTCTCAACTCCATTTAGAGGCAACAACTTACAAACGAGGTTCTTGAATAGAATCTCATCATTTCCTAACCCAAGAAACGTGATAAAACATGGCGACCCATCGTATATCTTCTACATAAAGCCGCATCTTATCAACTGCGAGATCGCCATAACCCATTAAGCCTTCCATGTTCCGTAATAATTTTCTAAAGAACGTAAACTGTAAAGACATCGATGTCTATTCCGATAAAGGAAACAAACCATTCTTCGCCGAGAGAGAGAGGGATGCAAACCATTACAGTCTTGGGGATTACCTATAGGGAGTCCACAAAGGTCGTCTCCCTCCGGGTGGAGCGTCGGTGGCGGCTGGGCCTGGAGGTCTGAAGGCCTGGAGTGCGCGTCGCCTGCACAATGCCTCGAGGCGGAGGTTGCGTCTGCGGAGGCGATGAATCGCCCGATTGACAGCGACACAATGCTCGGGGAAATGAGGAGCTGCGGGGTCAAACACGGTGAGCGATCGGATGGAGAGTGGCATATGGGTAGGTGTAGACTTCAAAACCACGAACAGTTGGCGAGAATGGGGGACACAGAACCACATGACGTTGACTCATAAATAAGTGACCATTAGAAGCGGAGGTATTACAAATGTAAGAAAAATTTAGAAGCAGAAGTTAAAAAGGAACAATAAATCGAATGGAAAGGTCGTAACCATATTTACATTATAAATTAGCTTTGGGCCCAGACATGATAAATGTGCCAATTCCTTAGGACCCTTGATCGGAATTGATGAGACGGTCCCTTGTTTGCTTCTCGAGAGTAAATTAGTTTATTTTCCTCTAAATGGTCACACGCCGTTTGCAATAGCTTTTTGACAATAAATTTATTATTATTATTTTTATTATTACAATATAAAAATTTCCATACTTCGAGGCTTGAAATTTGTACCTTTTCATAAATAAATAACAAGGCAACCCACAAGGATCGCAAAGTGGGTCAATTTTTTACAACACTATCACATAAGAGGTTCCAGTAGAAGTATTGAGAAGAAGAATACAATTATTACAGGTTGGTGATTTTGTACAGTGAGCTTAAAGTAGATTGGGGAAAAAGAAAAAGAGTACGTTTTTTTTTTTTTTTTTTTTTTTNCGAGGTCATTAGAGCCCATAGAGTACGGACAAAGGGTAGAAAAAGAGGAAAAACCAAAAACTAAAGAAAAGTGATCCAAATGGAGGGTAAAATAAGGAAAGAGACAAATATGAGATACATATGCAAATAACATACATCAGCGTGCTACTTAGCGTTCATAAACAAATATCTAACTTACAAGTCGATCTAAATAATGATAGCATAAACCATATGAGTGTAACGGTCGTATCTTAATTTACTATAATGACAAAATATTTCTTACAGATGAGGAAAACAAGGAAGACGGGTCGAGGTTAACTCTTGACTATTAGGTCAGAATTACTTATCAACAGGGAAGAATGAGTAACAGAAGACAATTTGAGCGTGAGAGCAAATAAGAAAGGAGTTTCATCAGGGCGCCGTGTACCGTAAGAACGCCCGCAGCGTTGCCGTCTCCGCATTAGGATTTCTGTGAGGGATGATGGAGTATCAGTCAGCGGTGTCAATCACCTAAGAACAACTATGACTACAGGATGCTTCTAGGGAAGCAAGTCAAAAAGAAAAATGATTCTGGATGGAAATAATTGGATATCTCTTTCAATACAGGTCTACATAATATCATTTACAAATTTAGAATAGGATATTATTAACTTGACACGCCCAACCTGATAAAAAACAAAATGTGCTTTGGATTTTATATGATACTTAAACAATTGTATTATAAGATCACGAACACGCGAATTCTATCTCCTGCTACTGACGCCAACCTCTATAATTCATTTCGTCCACAAAAATAATGTCTGATTTATTTAAGCAAAACTGTTAACTGTTATTTCCCAGAATACTGATGGCCTAATTTATTGTTATTATTTATTAACATAATTATTCTTTTAGCAAATACTATATGTTTGCTCTACGAAAAGTATTGTCTTTGGAAAGTCTTTGCTATATGTATTGCTACAGAGGTCTCAGGATCGAGAAGTCTTTCCACACATTTTCTCCTCGGACGAACAGACGACGGCCGACAGCGCGTGGTAGTGCGCACATAACCTCATTTCGAACCCAAACGCTGTTACCACCAAAATCAAATTCGCAGAGAGCGTAGGAGCAGGACAAGACCCATGGGGAATCACGTTTCAAAACACAGAAAGAAGAACACGATCATTCAGTGGTATCATCCAGAAAAGTGGGAGCAAGGAAAAGAAGATCCATGAAAATAACTGGAATGAAAAAATAAATTCTTCCTTAACTTTAAAACGTCTTAGAGATTTCCTCTGCGTTTTTGGAGTTTCTGTTACAACACAATTTTTTAAAACATTTATTAACTAATGAAAGAGTAAATCAAATAAAATCTTAATTAACTATCCGAGCAAATAATATACTTCATTTTAGAATTCCAAGTACGGGATATATTAGATTTTAGCAGTTTTGAACGTTCTAATCATTCAATTAAATTAGAAGCAGAGTCACTTAATTGAAGTAATCTGAGGGGGAGAGTAATGGATCTAAATTAATAACACATTTTCCGGATTGTGAGTAAACTTACAAAACTCTGTTTTATTACAAAAACTAAAAAGACATTTTGTAGAATAAACTAAAATTCAAATAAAACAAAAATTAATCAATATCAACACCACAAGCATTCTTGAAAGAAAAAAAACAAAAAAAAAACAATGGTGAATCCATAACGGGAGTGGATTGGGGTAAATCCGTCCCCTAAATAATAGCCCTTTTTTTCAAAAAGATAAATTTATCTCTAAATTAAAATTATTAAATACAAAAATATTAGTAATTATGAACATGTTATTAATTACAACTAAAATACGTTTTCGGTTACCATTTATCATATATGTCGGTATTCTCAGAATGACTTCACGAGTCAAACTATTGGAATGTCGAGGTATAGAAAACCAAAACGGAAAATTCCGTCCTATTATTTAAGGGGTGCGAATCACACACTGATCTAGAGACGTTACAGGAAACTTTTATATTTTAGAGATAAAATACAAATTTGGAATATAATTTACATATTATCTTACAACCCACTTCACGGATGAAATTTTAATAAAACGGTTAAACTCTGTTCGTATTACTAGGTGTTACCTTCCAATCCTTCACCGTTCTGTAATATTCTCTAAGGGGTTTTCCGCCTCTGCTCGTGACATAACCTCAAATCGTAACAGGATGTAGATATCGAGAGGGTGCGACGCATCAAGATCACGTTTTGAACTAAATACGCTTCAAATTCGGCTCCACCCTCCTCGTGAATTAATGAACACCGCCGCTGGCAGTAATGTCTTCGTAATGAGAACGGAGGTGAATCTGAGCCGTGGAGATGAGCTTTGCTTCAAAAGGTTTTGCCCTAATCTTCTACTTTTTTTTTTTGGTATAATTCCTTTGCATTATTTTTTTTTCTATTTACAGTATTACTTGCTGAGTAACCAGAGTTTTGCTCATGAGACTTTTGTTATGTTTATTCAACTATTTCATGCTAAACAAGCATTAACATACATAAAACACACGTGTATTCATAATAAATACACCCACTAGTTCTCTCTGACTGTTAGATCGCACTGTATTGATTCTTGATCTTGTGTATATATTTCATTAGACTCTTCCTTTGCAAATTTCTAAATACAAGTATTTGGTTTAATTATCTCAGTATTACCTTTATCGTTTTAGCACTATTTACTATTGTTTGGGGTGTCCAGATTCAAATATAATCATTAAAATCGCACATGCAAGATGCAGCACTACGAACCAATGTGTCGAAATTTCTTATCGTTGTCTCCTCTTCAAATCTTGCTATCTGTATTGATGAAATTTTACGCCACAGTACTAATTCTTAGGGCTATGAGAAACGATGTTAACACCGATAACACCTAAATGTAGACATTGAAATATTTATAGTAATGATCATTTTTTTCTTCTTGAATTACAATAAAAAATATATATCATGTATGAAATGTAATCTTTTTAACTGCTTAGGACATTTTGTGAATATCTTTAAATTTAAAGCTACATCTCCGCTGAATTTCATCAAGTAAAAATATATTGAGTCCGAAACAGGTCGTAAGTCATTATTTGCTAATCTTGAATTTCATGAAGATAAATTCAATAATTTTGTTGGGTTTTCTCGCCTATCAGATTAGCGTACTTTCACATTTATAATATTAGTACATATACATAGCTAATTTATTTTCTTTCACGGACGTAATACCAAAAATAATTTCTTCGTTCTGAAAATTTTTCCCATCCTGGCCCGGGTTTTTCTCCGTTTTTCCTTCTGGTAGAGGCGGATTTATCATACTGGTTCTCTAGGCTTTGTCTAGGGGCGTGTTTATTGTAACAATGAATCGTGAATTTAGTGTTTTTTCAACTCGTATGATTTTTAAACACTATACTCAGAATAATCTATAGTTCGATAATAACTTGTACATGTAAATTTACAAACATATTTGCGTTAAATTACAAACATATTCACATTATATATGTATTATAACTCGCAGCTAACTTTTTATCTTATCTAGGAACTTTTGCTGAAATTTTTTGAATCCGCCTCTGCCTTAGGGCCCTTGATCGGAATTGATGGGATGGTCTCTTGCTCGTTTCCGGAGAGTAAATTAGTTTGTTTCTTTTTCCTCCACGTGGTCATACGCAGTTTGTACTGTTTTTTGACAATAAATTTATTAGTATTTATTAGAATAGATTTGATTAATTTTTATTATTGAAATTATTAATATTCTTTATATGAAGGAATAATTTTTACCAAGAAAAAATCCCTTAAACACATATTTCTTCCGTGTACGATACGTTGAGAAGTTGAGTGATAACTTTCGGTCAGGTGAAAGTGGCTTCGAATCGCGAATCGAACGCGGGCTCTCCTGCATTGATCACAGGGTTGTTAACCACTGCATTGTGTGCCGCCTGGTTCACTTATCTCCAGGTCTTCCGGGTTTTAAATTTAGGTGGAAACGGTGCACAATTGTGGTTGGTTAACACCCCTGCGATCAAGATCCCGGGTTCGATTCGCGGTTCGTCACCTTTTTCACCCGACCGAAAGTTACTTTTTCCTAGCCATACTTCGTAAGAAGACAGAGATACATGACCTTAGTAGTGAGCGCTTTTCCAAATACCACATATGGCGACGACTATATTTCAGATATTTCTAGGAAATTTTACTTATTAAATGCCTTAAATAAGGGTTACTGTATCGTAAATACAAATTACGAATGCCTCAAGTTTGTTACAAGTTTCCTTTTCACTTGTCATTTCCTTCATTGTCATTACGATTATCAAGTGTGGTCGGTCCAAAACCAAAATATGTATGCACCAAATGAACAAAATTTCTTTATATTTTCAATCAATGGATTCTACAGCATGAATTACTGGAAAATTAATAATACACCTTAATTGAAAATAAATTGCTCGTTAATGTGCTAAATATTTTAAAATAAGAAAAGAAGTCCTTTAAATAGTAGTCGACATTAAATTGTATTGATCTGCATGAGCATCCATTCACTCTGGTTCACATTCACATCTTAGAAACGTCGAGAGTACGTGTACAATTATCTTTGAACTTTAATGGCGATATATCT
The DNA here is from genome assembly GCA_002313205.1 of Laupala kohalensis. NCBI lineage: Eukaryota > Metazoa > Arthropoda > Insecta > Orthoptera > Trigonidiidae > Laupala > Laupala kohalensis. The sequence continues at coordinate 642,369 of NNCF01126115.1, forward strand.
CAACATAAAATGTTCAGATATGAAAACAGCACATGTGATTACGACTAACCGCACATTATTTATGCACTGAAAGTTGTATAAGTAGATCTGATCTTACGTAAGTGAATTTTAATACCCGCTACAACATGAGCGTGTTACTATAATTTGTCGTGATCTTCCGCGGAATACGTGTTTTTTATCTGGATTTCTTATGCAGACGGAGAATTACAAGTAATTTTCCTTACTTTCGCTGACGTAGTGAAATCTGTATAAATAATACACTTCAATTCTTTAATACGTATATTACACATGAATATTCCCATAACGATGAAGACAGGATAAAAAGAAAGAATCGTGCTTACTCGGAAAATCCTAACTTACATAACCGGATGGAATGCATCGCGACTTTCAATGCATTTAAATGCATTTAGACAACATTGCAAACATTTATTCATTTTTTAGACATAATACACAAATAGTACAAGAAGGATGTAGAAAAAATATAAAGTAGTTTGTAAGAAATGTTATCGGGTTTTTCCAGCGGTTCCCATTTTTAGCATGAACCTCCCTGCGAGACAATTCAAACATGATGCATAATGTTGTTCAATGCAAAATACATCTATGCGTTTGTCAATAAATTACTTAAAAAACTACACTAAAAGATTGATATTCCAACACTGTGAATTTGAGTATTTATTTCTTCCAATATGCTTTACAACAGTTTATTTGAAATAATCGATAAGTTTCAAATGTATTGCAATCACTTATGATGCGCATTTTTAACACCTTAAAATTTCCGCTTTACAGCTGTTGTAAATGACAAGAAGTATCGGACGAGAAAAAAAACAAACACAGATAATTATCATGTCAATTTTCCACAACTATTGCAACATTTCAACGAATTCTCTAATAATAAACATTACGACACAATTAGGAAAAAGAGAATTGGCTTTTATGGACACCTCAAAGGAATGGATGACAAAAGACTTGTTTAATTATTTTTGAAAGTTTAGAACAGGAAATACCTGGTTTAAGGTCACTGAGAGAGACATGGAAGAACTTCATATTAGTACAGAGGATATACAATCAAGAATAACCTTTCGGAAAAAAAATTGCAAAGGTGTAAAGGAAGAGCCTAAGAAAAAGACGAGAGGAAGATGGACGGAGGAAAGAAAAGATAAGCGTAGATAAAGAATGAAGGAATGGTGGAAAGAGAAGAAGAAACCCCCTCCGTGGCTCATGTGGTCGCGTTCTAGTTCAATTCCCGGTGGGGTTAGAAAACAAATTGTAGCTTTACACATGAATGTCCCAGTTCATATAGCTGTGACTACTGAAGAGCGAACTCTCCTTCCTCTATCCACCTCCTCTAGGTATCAATAACTGTTAACTATTACTAACAACTCCTACTGACCCTTCCTCGCGAGTAAAGTTGTTGGTTAACCTAACTAATCGGCCCACCTGCTAACAATAACCCTACCTCCCACCTCCTATCGTTCCATGTAGATAAACTTCAATAGCACGCTATATTTCCCATTTACAAATACTACAATGAGAATAAGTAAGTAAAATCCAGTTGAAATGAACTGTAGTGCGAAAATAAAAAAATAAGTAAAAGAAAAAGATGTACATTTCCCAAACAAAAGATATTTTCTATTTCCATAAAAACAATTTTCATTCGAGACGCTCATTGTACAAAGAATCCGAGAGCGCCGATCACAGATGCTTGTTCCAATCTTACCATGAAGTGCCGTGAGTAGGGGATACGCACCGAAGAGTCCATTACTGCTAATTCCGGTGGTAATTACGTTTCGGAGTTCGATTTAGTCCCTAGCGGGTGTCGCTTCTCATTATCCGGCGGAAGCGAGATGCTGCGTTGCATCGAGGCAATCGTCCCCACCCCTATCTCCGCGGTTGCCTTCGCTTTCACCTGGAGTACCACAAGGGTCGGGGCTCGATACGCAGGACGTCACGGAAAGCGTGAGCAAAATAAATGACATGTACACGTCCGAATCAAATGGTAATAACAATGTAATACGCAGTAGCATCGTCGTGTATTACTCTTATCAGTGTCCATTATTTTCGGAATTTTCATCAGAAATCCCCAACAACTCCTATAATCATCTGATCTCTCATGGACGTATATTTCTTATTTCTTAAACTGTAATTTTAAAAAACATTACGGATCGTATTAAGAACCAAGATATTCGCAATTTTTAACGAATATTATCAATGTTATTTGATAATTAAGTAATTAATTCATACAACAACAAAATGAACTTTACTCCCTTTGATTTTTATTACCTCACACTTTTCTAGTTTGTTGTTCAACGGACTTAGTACTTGAAGAATATTTTCACTACCACATTACTTCAAATTATGCTTCTCCAATGGCATGTAACAAATTTTGGAAACTTTATATTTTCTCCTTTGATTCTGGTCTCCCATGAGCCATGAAACATAGAAAATGTGAAGTGGTGAATTGATCGGAAAGAAGTGTTTATTATTTTTGAAAACTATAATAACTTTATTGGTGAGTCTGTTCAACTGAAAGTTATAAAACCAAAATAAAAGATAGTTGCGCGATTTCAGAGGTATACGATTGATTGACACAAGGATAAAAGCTCGAAACTTGCCTTATTTGCAAAATGTTAACGATTACGGCATATATCACAGGGAAGAAAGAAAAACAACATGAGAACTTACATCCGAAGCAGAAATCAAATGTGACCTACGCTTTCAAAGCAAAAATTGTGCGGAATTAGTCAGCAATTTCTAGATAGGAATTTAAAAATACTAAGAACACTGAAGACGCTGAACCGGTCAGAGATATTTTCGAAATCAACATTTATGTTCGTTTAGTTTGGTATTCATATACTGATGTAATCTCATGAAATAAGTTCAGTAATTGGTAAGCATTTTCTAGTAAAACATATGCAAGCTTCCAAGCTGTCGAAAACGTTATGAAACAATAATAACAACAATATTAGTAATAATAATAATAGACATTTTGAAACTATTAATACATTATGTAATAGTAATAGATAATAAATGGAAGAATTTTATGACATGTAAAAATAAACAAAGTTTCCATAATCAACTTTAGATTGATGATTAACACTTAGTATCAGCTGAACTTTTAGTATTAACTTACAATACGACACCTGTCTAAACATTTCACTTAACATAAAGTTGTCTTTAATGCGTTATTTGAAAATACCAAAGTGCCTTTTAATGTCAAACATCATGTGGGAAAATTCACATTAAAGCCATGACAAAAACCTAAAAGATTCACTTGTTAGTTAATTAAAGGTCAGACGCGTAATCAAATCACGCACTTACGAGATCACGCTTCTGGACACTAATTAAAATTCCATTACGAACTCATTATCTCCTTGATACAGAAGAAGCTTCATCAGCCTCTCGAGTAACATGCGTCTCATAGAGAACGATGAATTATACCCCTGAAGCTGTTCAAGCTCAGAAATTTATCTTTCAGCCAAGAACAATGAAACAGCATCATCCACTTTCTAATTATGTTTCTCTTTGCAGTGCACTGATCAGTTTGTAAAAGAAGTTGACAATACAAAAAAAGAATAAATAAAACAGGCCTAGAAAAGAATTGTAATCCTGATACGGAACTGACCCGTGTTAATAAATAGAAGAACTGCCCAATACAGAGAATGCTGCAAATGGGACGGAGCAACGGGACATATCGCCTTGAAAAGCTTGTCAGGAGTGTATGAGGTGTTCGGTGAAGAGAGGACAGTCAGCAGAGGCAATAAAATCTCCTGACCACCTCACTTGCCTGATCTCTCTCCCCAAGATTTATACCTGTGGGATACACAATGTACTCAAATAATTCTGACACACTGGAAGCGCTACAACAGAATATTGAAAACGCTTTTGCTGCTACCCCTCAAGCGGGGCAGGTAGGTGTGTCTCATCGACCACAGCACTACATCGCCGTCAACGAGGCCATCTCCAGCATTTCCTCTGATGAGCAGTTCTCCAGTTGATTCCGAGTGAATCTGATAAATTTTCCGGGCAGTATTCTTTTACCCACCCTGTACAACGTATACGCCACTGTAAAATGGAAGACCTCTGATAAAAAATGTACACCTGTTTGTTGAGATTAGACGGAAACAAATATGAAAATTGTAAATCGGGTATTTGAGAAAAGGGGTTTAAAATTTTAATTCATAATTATTGAATCAAATTTCAACAAAATACGGAATTTCTAGAAAACTTGGAGAGAAAAAAGTTCTTAACAGACTTTCTAACTAATACAGATATGTACAATTATATGAAACCAAATCCTATGTAAATACTACTGAAATCCAGAACGACATCTTAATGTTAAGCATGTCCAAACGGGCACAATATAACAGAAAAACCAATGTGTAAATTAATTTTCAAACATTTAATTTTAGATTCTGAGTCTTCCTCTGTAATAAGCATCTTTTTCCTATGCCTCCGTCCATTCCGTATCGTATCTTTCGGGAGTCCGAATGTTACTGAATGGATAGCGATTTACCGTTCTCCAGTTCCTGTTTCAAGAACGATATCCAATGACAAACTTTCAGAGGAAAATCATGGAGAGGAATAGATGGAAATTGAAAAATACATACGGTGAATATGGAAACGTGGTTATAATGTGAAGCCCCATTAAAAAATTCAACGCGCTGGTGAAAGACACTATGTAGTGAGAGGTGTCCCATAAAGACTCTGAAAGAAACAAAACCGTACTCTACTCTAATAAAAATCCTTTTATGTATATGAATGCGCGATTTAGTGTTCAGTAGTTTTCTCATATAGTCTAAATAAGTAAACAAAATCTGGGATCAGTGCAATATCCTTTATTACTGCTCATGATATCAGAAATTAAGAATGACTTAAAAGTAATTCTACCAAATGATCAGATATTCTACCAAATAGTCCAAAATAAAATGGTAGAAAATTAGTAGATCAATCGATACTAGATAGTGATTTCACGTCAAAGAAATATCTCCTTACTCAAAGTAACATCGCCCGGGAACGCAGCCAAAGTTCAAGTTGTCGACGCGACGTCGCTGGTGCACAGGCGCCGGGGCGTCGGCAGCCATGGCGACACGGCGCCGCGACGCTCCGTCCTGTCACCGACCGCGTCTGGTGTTATTCCAGGAGAGATAGAGAACAGGCGCCACGTGTGGTTAAGCGAAACGAGGATGTTCTATGTGGTCACGAAGAAAAAAAACAGTCCATTGAACATACTCGAAAACAAGATGAAAAGAATAGTATCTATTTATATTTTCATGGTATGTCCCACAGTCTTCGTCGTCCTTGACACGGTCGAATTGTCAAAGAAAGGATGAATTATCCATCTTCTGATCATTTCGAATATGCTTCGCCTAGTTGTTTCAAAATAACGGTATTCTGAAAATAGTATCGGTGACAGGAATATATATTTTTTCTACATCACCCAAAATAAGGAACCTTAAGGGTAACTTTCGGGAGATATATTTTCATTAATGAAATTATTGTTTATTGCACTTTTTTTCATAGTGACAAACGCTAGAAGATAAAGGAAGCAAGAAACAAGCACTTTGATTAAGTGGTGAATCAGGTCAAGGCGACGGATAATGCCCAAGGAAACGTCATTGACAAATATGGCTCCCTTCTACATTTTTCACTTAGATATTTAAGTTTCCGTACTATTTAAAATTGAACACATTCCGTATAAAACATGTCTGTTTTTAATCGATTATTAGGTCGTACAAAACTAAACAATCTAAATTTATTTCCGTTCTAATACTACCCGACTTCATTCCTCAGATTAACTGTGATTGCGAGACTCAAAAACAATCCTCAAGTCATTGTCTTATTGTCTGTTATCGACCTCTAAATGTTCCGTGAAATATGTCATTATTCTAAAATCGTTTTCTAAATTCATCAAGAATCGGAGTCCCTGTCTGGAAAAGGAAGATTTTAACAATTGAGATAAATTGTACAGGTCATTGATATCATTGAAAACTACTTGTTTTGGATATATAGTAAAATATTACACGTATTTATTCATTACCCGACTATTACTTAATAATAAAATGAAATAACTTTTCAATGCGAAGAATGACATGTTCGTTTTAGAGAATGAAAAGGCTTTTAAACCCCGTTAACACTTCATCGCTGAAATATTTGATATTACTTTCTTTCCATATTTTTGGTACGTCAATTTCAATAATTTACTTACGTCATAATCATAATAAACCAATTTCCTTTCGTAAAAATGAGGGTTGGGAAGCGTTTTCTATCGACAAATCGAGGTTAGCGGCCGTCCATCAATTATATAATGCATCACAGGAGGAGGGGGTGGGTTTGATATATAGGACGGGGTAGGGAGGTATTAGCATTGGTGTTACGTAACACAAAAAGTTGTTTTATCGCTTAGGGTGTTTTGTAGGGCGTCTTTTAACCTCTCTTGTCACTATAACCCATGTACTCAGCAGCTCAGCGAGAGGACAGAGCAATGAGGAACGAATTGAAAAGCAATCAAAAAAAAATTTAACTGGAGAGGGGAGGTAAGATCGTTACAGGTACGTTATGGACGGGAAGTTAAAAAATTGTAATTTTTATCAATACGAAATTTATGAACCACTCCTTTAGGATATTATATAACAAAAAAAAGTTGCTCTCTTAGTCCTTCTCTGCAATATCCTCCCTCATTAGATATCTGAGAAAGGGAAAACGCCCGCTCCGAGTAAACGCACGTTTTCATCCGACAGAGCACCTTCTCTCCGGAGTCTGCTCTGTAATTTGGACGCCAACTTCTTCGAAAACGCACGGCACCACCCACCGACGTCCTCTTCCCGCAAAGTTTCCGCGCGCTCCCACTGCATACCAATCGGCGTCCTCCGCTCAGAGGGTGTTGGTTGCCTGAACGCGTGCGGGTGTCGACAGTGCACCCGAGCTTGCGCTTCGGTAGATCGCCGTCGAAATACGTGACGTTATTTCCAAGTGCTCACCGATCCCCAGAGTGAAACGGTGGACGGTGCGGAAAACGCATATTCCGGACACCGCTGCATTCGCTTGGGCTGCGGTACTGTTCCCAGGGGTTACTTCTTCCCCCATGCTTTACGACTCTTCTCATGCACCGCCACACGGGGGTTTTTCACCAGTTTTCCTACGGGTAGATTTATATACATCGGCGAGAATGTCTTTAATACGTTTGATATTATTAATCTCGAATTTTTACTGCATTTAATAGCAACGATTTGTTTTGGGAGTAATAAATAGATCACAGACCCCTCAGTTAGCTCAGAACTAGCGCGCTCCCTCGCCACGGAGCATCCCGAGTTCTATTCCCAGCGGAGTGAGAAGAATTTGTGGCGTTTCACTTCTACGCCTCAATTTATACAGCTCTGTTAATTGAAAAGGTTATCCTTTGCAACTTACTCGGATACGATAATTTAGATTCCATCTAGACGCTGTTCCTCTCAAAATGTTTGACGATGTGTCTAGTAAGTAAACCCACGTAGTATTGGACCTTACTAGCACTCGTCATCGTGATCCATATTTTGGTCGAAACGAGAAATAAATACATCACGTATTGGTTCATTAACATTGCGTGATAGGGACGGGAATATTCGTGAAACCGATAGGAAAGAGACACGACAATGGATTAAAATAAGATAAAGAATAGATAAGAAATATGAGCCTTGTAATGACCAGGTTAAAGACAAGGCCAAAATAAATTGAAAAAAAACCAACAACAACGTCCACTCCACGTGCTCATATAAAGTTTGCGACTGCTTCTTTGACAAAAAAATTATTTATTGTATTTTATTAAAACTTTAACATCTCAGTGGTATTACTCGTTGCAATTTTTTTCATTATAATTTTAATCCACTAAATTATTTTCGTTTTTTAACTGGAAAACTATTGACAAAGGTTGAAAAGCAAAGCCCAAAATATTTGTTTGACAGAGCTTTGTTCCAACGAAACTACGAAAATTCAATCACACAATTGTAGATGATGTAACCTGAACATGTGTTGTTAGGAATAAGAAGGATCCAGCGGGTCGAATAAATGAAAAACATTCATTAATAATGTTGAAACCCGTTGAAAAAAATAAAGTTAAAAGGGTTACTTATGGACCGGGATAGACTCATAAACTGATTGAATCACGGAATGATAATTATGTACAGTAGCTCCAATATCAGGCATCTGATTCGTTTTTCAAAACAGCAACCAAATACAAGAAAGAAAAAAAAAAAGAAAAATAATTACATCGTTTTAGAAAAATAAACACCCTCATTGTGTTTCAAGGATAATCAAATACGTGAATTAATTTTTCTTTTCAGATGCACGGTTGCTTCAAGTTTCAAAATTGTTTCCTACAATACACTTTAGAATGATAGTAAAAACGGCAATACTTCCACAGAATCACTTAATAAAGTTGGCGTATTTCGCACTAATTGGAAACGAAATCAGAAACACCACTTTCATCTGACTAATATGATTCCCCCAGAACATTACAACGGATCTGATGCACCAACTGAGAAGATCGTTCCGACGTGTTAAGGTAACTAAACGCGCAAAAAATAAAGAAAAAAAGAAATGAATAAGCGGACTACCTTGTTCGTCGATATCCGGGAGCCAGCATCTTAAGTAATAATAAAGCAAGCACTTACGAGATAATGGGGTTCTCAATTGGGAGTGATTGAGAGAACGCGGCTGCTCGGCACCCGGGGGGCAGCTGCCGTGAGCCACGAAGGGGTAACGAGGGATGTTTGGAAAGCGGCCAGTTAGCGATCTGAATAACTACATGACGATGCAGAGCTCTGTAACAACAGGTTATTCGCGATGGCTAATCCAACCAAGTGAGGTGGACGGAAAGGGTGGAGGCGATAGATACACCAGAATGGAATACTCTTTTCGGTTTTTTTGCTGTCTGAAGAGATTGGGAAGAGAAGGAATCTTCCTGATTGGAACTACTGGAACTGCAGGCGACAGAAAGAAAAAAAAATACTTTGGAATGTGAAACAAGAGTTACAACGATTTTTTTAATTAAACGTTCTTTTTACTGAGAGTAAAATCGTGTTCTTTTTTGCTCGTTGATGAAGAGAAATATAATTATTTAGGCTTTCATGATTATATGCAGCTAAAAGGGGGTACATGCCTTGATTTTGCCTTTGGGCACAGAAATGATAAATTTACCTCTACCTTAGGGTCTTTGACCGAAATTGGGATGGTCCCGTGTTTGCTTCCTGACAGTAAATTAGTTTATTATACTCCACAAGATTATACGCAGTTTCTAAATGCTTTTTGACGATAAATTTATTTATTTGTTTTAAAATCTTAGTAAAGTAATGTAGACAAGAATATTATTGGGACACTTAATCTATAAGAATTGATCTGAGGATAAAATGTTCTCAATGGTACTGTAGTTAGTTTTGGATGTTTGTAAACCTAAGTAAATGTTTGTAAACCTAAGTAAATTTTTGCGAATGAATGCATTTTGTAGAGTGTGCTAGTTTGAGAAAGATTATATGAATACTCTTTAGTAGAAAATCATCTTAACACGAAAAAGATTTTTATTATTATTTGTTTTTATTTATATACAGTCTTATCGCGAGGTCCATGTTATGCGGCCTGTTCTTCCTGCTAATCGTGACACAGGTGGGGGAATTGGGAAGGAAGATGTTGGATTGATCACTTCTTAACAGCTTATCTCTTGGTGTTGCCAATCCACGTTGAGCACAATCCGTCATATTTTGTACATCGCCTGCCATCAGCTTTATTGTTCCATACATGAATTGTAACGGGACTGTCAAACGACCGTCTATATTTCACTATAAAAATACATATTGATAGCAATTGATCGAATTTTACTTTCTTAAAATATCAATTAGTGGATTATCAACATGGGATTCAGCGGTTCTGGTTCATATGAAAAACTTGCCTGTTTTAGATTTGATTATCAATCGAAAAAGCGTTTATGGATTTCTATTATTTCTTGAGAAGATCAACAAAGTTAAAATTGTTTATCTTCACGGTTTAGTAAGTAGTGAGAAATATTTAGTTATTGCAGAATAGATGTCTGTTATTTCGAAATGTACAGTAAAAATAGATAAAAATCCAAAATCAAGAAATTCAAACAAACAAAATTGTCTCACGATGCTGGGTTATCCGGGCGGTGCTGGAACTGACGTCAAGCGACAACAAACAGAAACAGCACCAACCGGATAGCCCAGCGTCGTACGACTCCCGCCGGGAAAGCCTCAAAAAGATATACAAAATTCAAGTGCTCAAAAATGCGCAGACCATTGTGTTCAGTGGATCTGTTTAATTCCATCCCATACAAATAGCCTGAAAATTGAAAGAAACCTCTAGAAAATAATTAACGTGCATAATAAAACATCAACATGACACACAAAGGTTGAAGGTAAGAAAACACGTCTCTTTTTATTTCGTTTATAGCGATTGAATGTTCTGAAAGGAATCTCGCTTCTTTCTCTAGAATATTCTTCGTGAATGGAAGCCTCATTTGCTTTTGCATGAACCAACGACTATTTTGAAAGACTTTATCTCAGAAGAACAGCTACTTGAAGAAGCGAATGAAAAGAGTTAGTGGAATAATAAAATACCAGAGATAGAAGTCAAATGAATTGAAATTAAGAAAAAATTAACTTCTAGATTTGTCGTTCATTCAAGCAAATCTTGCGAGACATCAAGCATCTGCGAATGTGTCTCTTAAAATCCCTATTTCTATCACGCACTTTGTAAATTTCCTGTAACTTTAATTTTCTAGTAGTAGCGTCTTCGCTTCCACGATCCCGCTGGATGGTAGAGTGTGGGTTCCAACCCCACCCGGCCGAACTAGGAAAGGTTTTCAGCTGGGGTTTTCCTCACCTACTCCACACAAATTTCGGTTCGGCACCATAAGTTCTCCGGCAACCCGACGTATCTCCTTCCCAATTCCCTCTCCCAAGACCTACGGTTAGGTGGAAGAGCAGGCCTCATGACCTGAACCTCCTTTTGCCAAAAGGCATAAAATAAATAATTAATAAATAAATTTCTTTTAATCACAAAAGATTCTTCCCTACTATTGTCTTGAGGAATCTTCGCCTTCCATAGAGATCACAGTCCCATCAGAAACAATAGCAGCAGAGGAATGGACAGAATCGCGTGTTGAGATTTCGCGACGCCAAGCAACGGAAGTGGTCCCCAAGGGGGAGGGGAGTGGCCAATCGTGGTTCGTTTTAATTTCCTGCCGGTGACGGCACGTCATCCCTGTAAGCAGCGACCAGCACCGAGATTACGTTGTATGCGATGGAGCTCCAGGTTTACACGCGGACAGGAGACATCTCAGTTCTTTCCAAAAATATCCACGGGCAGAATAACACAGGCAAGAAATGAGGAGAGGAAGAAAGAAAATTAGGTAATTGCCATAGAAATACACTTCACCAGCACGGAAGGCCACGCAATTTTGTAGCAAATATGAATTTAAATATTTTTAAATTAATTGGAAAAATTGAGCTATTTAGAACTTAAAATTAATGCTTCCAGAGATGAAATAAGGAAAAAATATGAACTTAACACAAACCAGGAATATAATGTATATTTCGTGATGAACGCAAGGGATCGGACGTCAGGGTTGCTCCACCTTCCGCCTCACAAACCTTGTCTCGATTACAAAAAAAAATAATAATTTAAGACAGATAATATTAACTTAAAAATGTGTAAAAAATAATTTTAAAAAAATGGACTTGACAGTAAATCTTGACCATTAAATAGCATAGGTATAAAATCTCTCACTTAAAAGTTTTAGTATAGTGCGCCTCTTAAGACTGAAGTTTGAATTTCCTAAGAAGAAATTCCCAAACAAAATGAATTAATATTTGTAAAAACAGGATGCTTTTTGGGATTTATTTCGTATCAACTGTATACAACTTTTTTAATTTACTGCAAGTAAATATTTAAAGCGTGTGTACAAATCTTCAGCAAAATAGCTTTTCAAAGCGTTGCACTACAAGAAGATTGTTACTATGGTTTATGTCACAATAGATACCTTGCCATACACTTTTCCAACAACCAGAATGCCTGATTAACGAAAGTGTGCAGTAGTCTTAAGATTTCAATCTCATTTAATTTCTCATCTTACCTGAGGGAAATATTTCTCACCATTATCTCGCACGCCATGGTTACAACTCAGTTGCGGACCAAGGTTACGCATAAATAGGGATGATTATAGTGTAAGAGTTAAAATAACCCAAAATGTGGGCTCCTAGTATTTTTCAGGATATGCTTGTTTTCAGAACCCGAGTGTATCTGTAGATGGTCGGAGTAAAGAATCTTACAGAAATTGTTTGTTGGTTACACCACAACATACCTGTACCAATATCCATAATAATAATTTTATCTAGTGTGGTATGAATCAATTTCTGAGATGTTTGTGATAAATTTCTTTCATTTCATTCATCATCTCAAAGCCCGCATCGCTATTATTCTCATGTATAATAGGTTGTTTTCAGGAAATTGATGAACAATATGTACAGCATGACAAGAACATCAAAAAAGACCAATCGTAGATTATGACTTGAATTAATCGTCACACAACGTTTGACTCCCATTTGAGTCTTTGTCAGATATACGTACATTAAACAGGTTTATGAAACATGGTTACACAGTATTTTGAAGATTCGTCCCTCTTTCTCATTACATTAAATAACCTCTTCACCATTTTGGTCGCATGGTTCTTCTGTTAATAATTTACGTTTATATTAATAGTATATATGGATATCTTACGCGTCCATTCATTCCAGACGTCATGTGACAATTAATTAAATACAAATTTTGCATGTGAATGATCGTTATGGGTATTCACAAATACATACTTAAATTATTAACATATAGCATCACATGTTCTGCAAACTGATTCCATGGGAAAAGATAAAAGGAAATGCATGACTAGTAAATGACTCGTGTGCTACCAGAGAAATCGGACACAGCCTCTTCCAACATGTAAGTACAAGAACAGGAGTAATCCGATTCCAAGTACAAGCATAACTTCAAAGCCCACGCCACAATTTCTAACAAATGGTCGTCGTTTGTTAAACGTGGAATGTTTCGCGACTCATGCAAATTTCGGCCCAGGCAAATTTCACATTCAAATGAAACACGTTCATTCCTCATTCACTGCACCCCACATGTTGGCCCCTGAAATCAGAATGACATGGTGCCTTCGCTGGGGCATTGTTTCAGATAATTTACAAGCTTCTGTACACAATCCAAAACATGAAGATTCGACAAAAGAAGTAAGAATACGTAACAATCAGTGTTCTTCTGTTGTTTAAAGCGTTCGCCATATTTGTATCACCGAGGGAGGCAGATTTGATAACTGCCTCCAGGAAACCCAACGACGAATAATGACCTGTCTCACCGGTTTACACGACAAGAGCTCGAACTCAAACGATCCTGAATGTTTACCAACAGAGGAGAAACAAATTATGATCAGCAAATACACAAAAGAATACGGTTCATTGTGTTCTTATGTTGGTTGCTACATGGAACAAAAGAACGTGATTCTTAAGTACTTAACTTGAATTGGTTTCATTCTTTTCTTTGCCAGCCAAAGAACATGAAAAAAGTAGGTTTCTCGACGGATATGTCTATGAAACATTTAAGTTTCTCGAATTCAGAGAACAAAACACGAATGTCAACGACCCTCAGAAATGGAAATAAAACACGCGAGTTGAATAATTCAGATTCAATTTTTCCCCATATTGCAAAGCGAAAAAAACAATTCAAATGAAGTCTTTTGTAGACGTTACCAAAGAAATCATTATTCTGCGAAAACTTGTATTATTAGGAGAAACCCAGGACATGTTTTAGACATCAAATATATTCTAGTATAATTAATTTCTTTTCTTCTCATCATGTAACTGTTTTTCAAAATGCTGTGAATATCAATTGTACCTGAAGAAAACCCAATTACGGGCGGGAACGTTATACTACCAATAAAAAATAATAGTAAAAGTTTAAAGGTCGTTAACTTAAGAATAGTGAACATTAGTCATTCAAGAGTGGCAAATGTGATGAAATCTAAGACGAATTTGTTTAGACTTGGATTTAATTCTTTCAAACGTTCTTTTAGAAAGGGTGCGAAATTTATATCCTATTACGCAAATATCCCTATTAACGCAAATATGCCGTTCATTTCACATATATCTTTTCATTAATATTTCAAGTTTTATATGCTTTTTATTAGAGTTTTAGCTCCCAAGAGACCTTTCAACTTTAGAAAATTTAAATAAATCATACACTTGGTATCACGGCCCATTAAAATCGTAACAAATTGGAGGGAAAATATCAACATAATTTACATGGAACGAAAATTTGAAATAGAAACACTCAAATCTTGTTCTATTTATCCATTTTTTGAAAGTTCCGTATACTCGTGACCAGTCCTTTTGTGACGTATTATCACTTCAATCGAGGTATTTTCCCTTAAACAATTTATACTTTTGTGCAGTATTTTTTTTAATTAATTCATTTTACACAATGATCAGGTAAAAATAAATCATAACTTAAAGAAAATATTTATGAGAGGAGTAATTATTCTCTTGATCTCATCTCAGATTTAGACATTGATTCTCCGTATTCTCAAAAAAATTTAACTCCAAAAATGGTCGTCTTGGGACTCAAAGAGTTCGAAGATAAAAAACATGACTTGCGCTTAAAATATTTTCCTTCGTATGTAATGATGAAATAGGTGTCGATATTACATTGAGAGTAAAGGTTTGGATGAGAAATCGAAATTCAGAGCAAAGAAAAGTATTTCTCCGAACTTTTGGATGTGGCATCCAAACCCTGAGGTGTGACATTTTCAACTTTGGATATGACGTCCCAACCTCATGATATCCTAACTAAAAGATTGGGATATCATATCCAAAGGTTTGGAAAAATCCCTTGCTTCTTCTGAATTTGGATCACAAATCCAATCCTAGGGTACTCACAATTTTCTCGTCGTAATTATACAAAATAGTGACCAGATAAGGTATCCCCCACGCCTTGTTCTTTCGTAAAGATGGACTCGAATGCCGACTTGGCGCGGCGCGGTGGCGTTGGCAGTGTGGCTGGGCTTCGTCAGCGGGTTGGTCTGTATCTATCGATCCAGTAGCCACGTTCTCAGTGCGGGGGCGGAGACGCCCTGGCAGACTGAGACCTCGACGCTCGCAAACTACTGCAGCTCTCTTAGTTAGGCCCAGACTCACTAAGATGCAGCTACTGTACAAAATTTTTAGTTAAAGATTACCGAATGTACACTAAGAGAACAGGTTTAGGTGTGTGATCCAAATTCAGAGGAAGGAAAAGTTTCCTCTGAAGCATTGGATGAGTCATTCAACCTTACGTTATCCGAAATACAAGGTTGGGATTTTATTTCCAAGAGGTTTGGAGAAATCCATTTCTTCCCCTGAATTTGAAGCGCGCATCCAATAGTGTTTTCTCAGCGTTAATTTTTAGTCATATCCGAAGAGCTATTAGCAGCAATACTATACCTTTGCTGCAATACTATACCTTTATCATATTATTTTAATCCATTTCTTGTCATTAGTTTGTCTGTCATTATTTCATTTATTTAGTACAAAAAATAATTATCATAAAAATTGTGGAAATATTTTATCAGTAAGGAAATGTGGCTATTATGTGCTGTTAAGATACTTTATATCTGTTGGTTGGATTCTTCTTGGCATTAATATTCTCATGCAAACTAACACTGGTCAAGAATGAGTAGCAGAAGACAAGATAGTTTAGAGAAACTTGTAAAGTCAAACTGGTGACAAATTTATTCCTAATTGCTAGAATATTAAGAATAAGGATGATAATTTACATCCCACTGCATTCTCTGTTTAAAAATTATGCTCAACACACGAACGAGACATGGCTGAAATCCACAAAAATCTGGTTCCTACAGATACATTGCTAGGGACAAATTATTTGGAGATAGAAGGTAACAGTACAATTAATTGATGAAATATAAATATATAATACCAAAAATTAAAACTGAGAGGATTGAGTAGAGTGAGTTGCACAAGATATTATTGGTCATGAAAAATTTTTAATCCGAAAGGCGCTTCCGTTCGGGTAACAGAGAGAAAAATATTTAAACATAGAAGAGCAACTCAAAATCGGTTTGAGATAATGAAAGTAATTAATGTTACTTCGATCTCACTTCTTTCTGGGGATTTGAACAAAGTACTACATTTTTTATTTTATGCATTAGCTGACGTAAAAACATATCTCTGTTCGAAATCGAAATAATGATTTCACTAACGATATCTTGGTAGACTTTCATCGGATCGATTTTATTTATTTATTTAAATCTGTTCAGATAAGGATAACACGCATCCGACGCATTATAGTTTTAGGAATACTATTACAAAATAAATGAAAATCTGCACATCGTATGAGCTTTTATATTCTCCATCATATTTTACTATACATTTGAAATACTCATGGGAAACACTTTATTAAGAAATGAACGGATCTAATTAACTATTTTCACTCCTCGAACCATGAAAACGGATACTTATTTAATTTTTAAGTATAGGTAATTGGCACACTTAATAGGAATAGGAATTACGAATATTTTTCATTGTTATTATCCGAAAAATGAAGGTCATTTTGTACACGATATCTAGGAAATATCACGTTGTCTTTCTTTTGTCTCACACGCTCTCTCTGTATTTCGTTCCTCCTCTCTTTCATCTTTCATCTTGCTCCCACACTCCAACGTGCGATGTAATCCCCGTTCCATCGCTGCCGGCGAGATAGGAGCTGTCTTGACACCGCACAGTGTACTAGTGCCTTTATACGAAAAGGTCGTAATTTTCTTCGACATGAGAAATAAGAATATAACTTCTCTTTGTTTTGGCATTTGACTGAAGTTGACTCTCGTATAAAACATCAAATGATACTGTCTACATTATATGTTGAATAGATCAAACAATCAACATAATTTTAATCAATATACTTCAGTAAGCAATTTGAATTCGTCTAGTCCTTAAAAACCTTAATGCACAGGTAAGCATAATGAATTTTGTTCCTTTCCTAGTTACCACATGTACGCGTTTATGCATATGCATTATTATAGTATTTAAAGAAAATTTAGTAATATGAACAGAAAACATGAATTTTCTGTAACATTATATCTCTAATGTAATTTCTGTAGTTTCAGCAAAAGTATAGACTTAAACGAGACAAATACATTTACTATAAAAATAACAACAATGTTTTCCTCTTAATTGTTTTCATTTCAATTTATTTACATTGTTTGTCTCAAGTGTTGGTTACGATAACTACTCATCAAATAAAATATTTCCATGCATACCAATACTTTTGTACGTTAAATATTATTTTATAAATTATGAAAAAAAAAAAGATTAAAAATTAAAATTATGAATTCACCACTGCCCTTGATCGGAATAGATAGGATGGTACTTTTCTTACTTCCGGAGAGTAAAATAGTTTATGGCCCTCCATGTTGTTATACGCAGTTTAAACAGCTTTTTGACAAAGTTTACCATTATTTATTAATAGTTAATATGGAGTTGTATTTCGTGGAATATTTCTCCTCAGACACTTGTGCCCATTTTGCGTGTGGGATGTGTGACAATGTGCGCTGCCAGAGACTCATAGCGGGTCGTTCATTGCTCCCTCACTCACCGCCGACATTCGCCGGCGCTTCCTGCCTTCCGTAGGCGCCCCACAGAAAGGGCAGATAAATCATAACATTAATGCACTCTACAGCTACCGGTGGTCTCCTCCGCCCGCACTCTTTCAAAGAGATTTTGGAGCGACGTCGCTCCAAACATTGCTTCAAAGGGAATATCAAGGGGTGAGGACTCATTTTCAGATTTTGTTTGGTTTATCGAAGGCGGGCGAAGGAAAAAGATCTGAATATAACGCTTCGCCATCTCCAAATTTTTTGATGTATTCAGTGAACAATCATAAAAATTATTTCAGTTACGTCAATTTTTGCGCTGTAAATTGTTCGTGTACATTACAACTTATTTTTCAAAAACATTCCAATAGTTTTAATTTTTGATTAATCTTTGGAACTCATTAATATTAAATTTGTTTGATGCAAATACTGCTAAACTAAGGATTTTCTTTCTTTGTTGAACGGCTGAGTCAATTCGAGTCACATTACATTTTCAAATCAGTATGTAAATGGTACTAATTTCACTTAAATGATAATTATGTTTCATATGAAGTTAAGTTTGTCAATTTTCTATAACGAGAATAGGAGATTATTTTTACTTTTGATGCATTTCGTATATTAAGTACCCAGAACACCTGGATAATACTTTAAGTCACCAAAACAAACGAAATAATATAAACAATCAAATATTACTTTAAATCTAGTTAAAGCGAGTGAACAATTAATACGTGCAGCCCATCAAGACAATTGAGTGGGTGATAGTGTAAGTAACAAATAGTTACTGAACAGCAGAAGGCAACCAGCCTGGTACTGTCGTTGAAGATGTGACTTAGCCGCTACGCGAAATAAAAAGTTTCTCTTCGACTAGAGCACAAAAATACCTTTTTTATGCAATATCGCATTGATAAGAACTCTCGAATAAGAGGCCACCTTTTCCAATAAAATCACTGTGAAGAAATTAGAAAAATTTCACACACCAGTAATTGTCATATGAAGTAAAGATTAATTTAACAGTTATTATTTTACATTTCATAATAACCGAAACAAACGTTTGGTTGACTATATTACACATAATCGAATGCCAAATTTCATTCGCAACAATGCATAACTCGTTGGACAGGAACCCACATACATATATATCCTTGAAAAGCATACCGTTCGTGACAGCCTGGGGATGGCAAATATTTGTCTCCCGTAAATCCTATCCTCTGTTCCGATTCCCGTAGATCCGGCTTGACACTTCCATTTCCCCAGCACACATTGTTTATTCAACGGGCGATACGTGGCGCACGGCATCTGTCACAGCGATTTCACCAAGGTCTCTTCTGATCTGTATTCGCGAAGGCGTCTCAATGGCCGGAAGACCAGCAGAGAATGATCAAGTTTGGTCTGGATAAAGGTTACACGCAAGGTATAACGGTCCCGCTATTCTATCTTGATTAGTGTATGCGATGCAGCCCAGAAAAATATTTCATGTTCCGGACATATTGTAAAGATGGACGGTAAGTTAATTATAATAACTTGTTTTATATTTTGTTTCTATGACTACCCAGTTTCTCGGCCATATGATCACTACCTGGGTTCAAACCTAGAATCTTAATTTTATTCTTTCTCTGTCTGTTTTTTTTTGTATCTCTCTGTTCGTATCATGTCTCTCTTATACTTGCCTCCATTTGTTTGATCTTTATTATTCTGTACTTACCTCCTGGATTCTCTATCTCTTACTTATGTTCTCTGTTGCCTACCATATTCGCCCGTTGGTGGTTAGCCGTAACAATAATTATTTAAAAATACATAATCATAATAAAAATTTACTATAACGCACGCCAAAAAGTTCATTCTTGAACGTGGATTATGATTTTTTTAGTATCACATATCTATTGTATTTAGAACTATTAAGTTCGCAAAGTAGAAATTAATCTCAT
This sequence comes from Laupala kohalensis, assembly GCA_002313205.1. Taxonomy (NCBI): domain Eukaryota; kingdom Metazoa; phylum Arthropoda; class Insecta; order Orthoptera; family Trigonidiidae; genus Laupala; species Laupala kohalensis. The sequence continues at coordinate 661,974 of NNCF01126115.1, forward strand.
AAACATCGCGACAATTTTGTAAATAAAAAGTTTTTTTTATCAAATCAATTCATTACTAATATACTAAAAGGGAAAAAGTTACACCCAGTACAATACCAAATAATAATAATCTGTTCATTACCAATTATTTTGTTGTATATTAAATATCACTAATAATGGAAATTGTGCGAAACGGATTGTATTCTAACAAAATGAGGAAAGCAATCCTAAAAGTAAGCACTCAAAGGCGTTTATTCCTTAACAATTGTATTATACACATCAAATTTGTGATAGCTTCAACCACGTGAAAATGGCGATATGCACAGACACCAACCTGCGACCTTATCCTCCGATTCAGATAGCACCACTCTCGTGAGCGTCGGACGTCCTTGGTTCAAGCCCTGATCCTTCGCTATGTTCACCTTGCGAATTTATCACGCCCATTCCTCCCACGTGTACGCGGAAGAAATGACACATGTTTTATACAGCTCTTCATTTTACGACAAAATGTCTCATAAATTCAAGAACAGTATAACTTTAAGCAACTCCAGAACTGGTCTGGTTAGTTTTCTTATCATTATAAACTGCTTCGGTCTCTTCATGGCCCTGACTTCTAGGGAAGAACTCTAAGCTCAAACGTTAAATCTTCATTTCACACACTCACCTGAAAAAAACAAAAATTCATAATTAATATTATTCTTTGACTGAAGAGTTAACCGAACAAGAATCGTGAACCAAGAAATTAAGTATNATTCATAATTAATATTATTCTTTGACTGAAGAGTTAACCGAACAAGAATCGTGAACCAAGAAATTAAGTATATTTTATGAAATACATTATTCTTACAAATACGTACATAATTTCATTTGAACCCTTACAAATTACGCCACTTCAACTAGGAATACTTTCGTTTTGGGGAATATGTATGGAAACCAGTCAACACCTCTAAATTTTAGAGAAAGATTAAAATAAATGTTTAAAATTTTTAAATATTTGAGTTGTCAATGTCAGATATTTAGGAAAGTATTAAGTTATATCCATTTCTAAAAATTTGTATTAACGCACAGTTGAAATGAAAAAAAAAGATATTTTAGAACATTTTGTTATGTGCGATATTCATTGTCAAAAGAGAAGAAAAAGGAGGATTTTAATAAATATTACCCAATAATCTTTAATAACAGCTTTTTGTCAAATCGAGACCACAAATTTTTATCTAAAAACAGTCTTAAAAATAATAATTTATTGGCTGTCCCCACTATAAATCATTCCGGTAAATTCGGCTCATTATTCGTCGCAACCACAGCGATATCGGCGGGCTATTTCGTGATTGTAGGCATTAACCGAGACCACACATTTTCCATGCAAATATTTCGAGATATCATCTCCATGCTTGCGGTCCAACTCGTCGGTCATTCCGGAAAGCATCAACTAATTTCATTGACGCGCCGCTACCACGAATTGCAGTGCACTAGATTTGCCGTTCACTAATCTGTTACGGAATGAAATTTTCATCACAGTACAGTCAAACAACGTACCTTTTTATGTACTATGTCAGTCAATACTAATACAAGGAACGGACAAATTTTGTACAGTAAACACCGTGCAATCAAATGTTTGGTTTTCATACGTGAAAAAAAATCTGGAGTGCGCCCCACACAATTTTCCAATTACAATTCATAACACAAACTTACGGCTCTAATTACCCTATATACAATTAAAAATTTAAGAAAAAATTTTAAAAAATTCAAAAAAATCATGTTATAATTATTAAACAAGATGACATTTAAAAGATCGATCGGTTTCAAAATATTTATCATCACATTACATGGTAAACGCCTAAACATCATAATTACACATTCAAGTATAGACTGCTTGAATTATCTTCCACATTAAATTCTTTGCAATAGGCTAATAGGCAGATTTTATACAAAGCGCCTCCAAGATAACTCCTTTTTTTGCGGAATAAATTTTCGCTGTATCAAAAATGGTGCGACGTACAGGAATGTGACTTAGCAATCTGTATGCAGAATTAACTGACCAATCAAAATGCTTCTATACATATTTTTAAATTTTAAGAAATCGGAAGTGAAGCGGGGTGAGTAAATAAAGTCGGTATGAGCTGTTCACAAACAGGCTTCTATTCCCAATGCATTCAAAGTCAAATCTCAAGTTTGGTTTCGATACATGAATTTGTTCGTGAGTTAACAGCGGAACAAATTTCTTAACATACACACGACATTGGATATCATCGCCAAAATTTAAACATAGGCTCTCCTGGAGCCAATTCGCAAAGATCCGAAGAGATCGTAACATGTTTTTCCGACCGATTACAATACTTTCCTTACACACTGTGTGATTGGAAAGTAAAAATACCGATCAAGAGAGTATAGACCGAAACAGAAAAAAGTATAAACCAAATCTAGGCAAATCTTTCATCTGCCGTTTACGCCCGAAGAAATTTTAATATTTGTGAAAACTTTAATACTTCTTTTTACAAATGGACTTGTAAAGTGGAAAGGATAAGATTTAATCAAGAAATCACCCAGTTGAACGGAATGTAGGTTCAGGAGCGAGATACGTTCGTAAATTCGAGTTCTACAGCGGCACCATCTTTATTCTGTGCACAGAATATTCTACAACTTTTCCGACACAAGTACGTATGCGGATGAATAAAAAGGTCCATTTAAAAAATAATACTATTCATAATCTCCAACTTATTCTAAGAAACGTTCAAACTATTAATATTAGTGTGTTTTCAGCATTTGAGTGAATTATTATAACAAAGGTAATGAAAGATAAGCCCACATAAATACCGTTTATGGATAATTGTATAATCCAGAGAGTACAATGATCTGAATTTCTTTACTCTTTGACGTTTGAGAATGACGTTTCGAGTACGATAAATAAATATTAGGATGTAAAAAATCTCAGGTCAATACACTAATTTTGTCAGTTGAATTGATTTTTCGTATTTTGAAAAAAAAATCAAACTTATTGTTATTTGTAATGGGGCTTTAGGGCTCGCTAACATCAAGGTCATTAGAGCTCTTGTTATTCTTGCAAATCGGAAAACTATTAAACCTATAACCCATTCTTTCGTGTATTTCTCTTTTGCTCCACAAAGCACAAAAAAATTGTAGTTGGCACGCTATCTCTCTTTTTCTTTCATTTCATCGGTCATTCTTTTGTATTTGCCGGTGTGGCCATAAAAAACAACAATGTAAAAGGAGTGAAAACATGTCATAAAAAGTTAACGACCATCTGAAAACTCAACGAAATGTCGGCACGCCAAGGGTGGCCGACAGAAAATGTCGACACAGCAGGGGTGACCACACGCAGAGGACAAGAGACGCTTTGAATCAAGGGACGAGAAGGGAAGGGATTGTTTGACAGTAAAATGGTTGGGTTACGAAAGAAACACAATGTCGAAAGCAAATCACTGCGTGGAACACAGAACCGCCTCACAATACGCTCTTCACAGACGAGTGTTGGGCTATGAATAAGTTTTGTAGTGAAGATTTGAATGCTGTTTCCATTAACAATCATTTGTATATTGACTACAAGATTTATATTTAGAAAAAACTCAACTTCAAATTCCCCAAAACTCTGACTATGACGGTATTACTGCATCTAATACAAGAACATATTTATAGTTCAATGAAGAAAACATAGTGTCTATCACAATTGTTTAATACATAAAGCACCTTCAGCGCTACAAAGTAATAAATTTAATGCTTTAAAAAATATTGAAACTTATAAAAAATTATAAAATTAATTGAATAACGTATTATAAAAGAAATTAAATTTCAAAATACAAGAATCTATATGAAAATTGATTATCATACTATGAAATCATTTTAGATCCAGAAAAGTATGTCGGTCCCTCCAGATCTTCATCGAGACTTTTTTTTTGTGGGGCATTACGGCTCGTCGACATCGAGGTCATTAGAGCCCTAAAAATCTGTACAGGTTGGGAAAATGCAGTTACGCACTAAGGAGAGCCAACATGACTTTCCCCGTATGTGGGACTCGCCGAATGATTCAAACCTCCATTAAAACCCTCCTGAATTACAATATATCAAAACATACATCGAAACATTGAGGAAAATGAAAGATACCCTGGCCCTAATAACGTCGGGATCGAAAAGAACAAGAGGTGACCAAGGAAGGTAAGGAAAGAGAAAGGCAGGAGCCTTACACAAGTAAGTGGAAGTAATGCCAGACTCAGCTCGGGGCCCCGTGTTCGCCAAACACGTACTTACTAGATGTATGTCCCCTGGGGGGGGGGGGGGTCACCGAGACTAATCGCTTTCCTTCAAGTGGCGCACTCTATATAGTAGTCTCTGCAGATATTTCTACAAGGCGACACAACGAATCCTATCCCTCTGACACGGCACTATTAGTTGCATATCGTTGCCTATACTTTGCAAAATGGGATTAACTACGAAGTCAGTTATGGTGGGACCAGCACTCCCAGCTAGTCAAATCACACAGATCTATAATTATTTCCTTTATTTTTAATATAATTGTTATAAAGCACAACAATATGAATAATAATGATAAAAAACATTTAATTTATATCGATCAGTTAATAATATAGTACGAACAAAACTCAGGAACTCACTTGATTCGTTTGAAATGGACAAGAGTATGTAAAAACATGGCGGCGGAGCACAACATTTTCGTGATTTATGCATCTCACCTCGGAGTCTTTTCGTAATGTCCGGTGACCTATCGATAAAAGTGACGTAAAAAATACAACGAAAATTTTACTACAAATCAAAGTAGTTTTCCATCACTTTTGTGATTCCAAAGTTGGTTTTATTTTGTAAATAAGCGTTTTGTCCATAAGACGCAATGTATTTCACCGTCAATTATAATTACAATTATTTGATTTAAATGGCCGGTGAGGTGTGTTTTTTTTCTCGTTGAAATCACAATAAGTACATGTTTCTCTGTTTATTTATAACGATTTAAGATATTTTTGTGATTTAATTTTACATAGTACCGTAAGTCAGCGTTGACCAACTAGCGGGTCGCGAAACTTTATTTCCGGCCTGCGAGTCAGAGTAAACTTAACAACAAATTTTTCATCAAACGTTGGGGGCACAACTTTTGTGTTTCAAAGCTATGTTGTCAGAAATAATATTTAGCGTGGCATGTTCGGTGTGAGAAAAAATTGGGTTCGGAATTACCCCGTCGTACATTACAATACGAAAACATTTTATTATAATATTAAATAAAATAACATATTATTAAGTAAAATTATAATATATTGTTTGCGTTTGTAATTTTGAATTTAATATTTATGTAGTTTTTCATGATCCGTTTGAATTTCCTATACGTAGACACAACAATATATAAATTTCCACTATAATGAATGCAGGGCTCGGATTTTCCATGTTTTACATATTGTTTTCCGTGATATTGTGGCTTTGAAGAAAAGTTTTGTAGCCCTTTTTAACACCGTGGGATCTTTTGAATTTAATTTCAAAGTCCAAAGAATGCATTTTTTTAACTCGGTAATTTTGAGGTTACATTAATTTAATCAATCAAAATTTATACGTTTATTATTGAAATTTTGCTTACACTAGCTGATTACCAGTCGTTGCCCGGGATTTTTCTCAGACTAATCATCTTTTACTCAGGAAAAAATAAAATCTATATTATAAGATAAAATTACGTTTACTTAATGATTTTTAAAACGTGTACAGCATCTTAATTTTTCAAGCTCATAATAATACAAATTTAATACAAAATGTATACTCTACACAATTTCGCGGGAGCATGACAAATTTTCGCTTCAGACACATGACGCGGCTGCACCATTTCATTAAAATTCTTTTAAAATCTTAACTGTTCATCGAATTTTTATGATTTTAGGACGTTTTCTATCTTTGTTAAATGCACAAAACAAATAATCCATTACATTTGATGATAATTGAATTTTTCTTCTTAAATTACTCTCTTAAATTGAAGTATTTAACACTTCTATTTTTAATAACGTTTTATCGATAATTTAGGTTAATTTTTGTAGATAGACATAAGCTGTCGCGGACTTTTTTGGAGACCTCAATGAGGCAAACAATTTTGCTATATATTGATGTCACCTATCTCCAACCGTTTAGGCAGCGTAAGCAAATATAACTCCCCCCCCCCCACCCCCGATTTTATCGACATTCATGATCAAGACCCAATTCTATATTTCTTATCACACATTTTTAAAATATAAGTAAACCTATGTTCATCCTGGACATCGAAATTATCTCCTTGGCGAATTTCATCAAGATCGGTTCAGTGATATAGTCGTGATCAAGTAACGAACAGACAGACACGTTTTCGCGTTACGCATTTATATATATTAGGAGATATTGTATGAAAGAGCTCAATGGCATTATTCGACTAACACAATTTCACATTACTTTCTTAGTAATAAGTAGATACATATACCTAACTGATGTAGTGCACATTTCGAATTTTTAGCGCATATTTTGAACTTTTTTTAGTTTCTATTCTCCGACTTTTTAGTGCACATCAATCAGATCCCTGGTAATGAAATTGAAAAAGCGAGTGCAAGGGAAAAGAAATAGTCGTGAAGCTGTCCATGTCATTCAAACCCTATAACTCTTTGTTCTTTTCCCTTCGATCCTTCGCCTCCACCAGTCATCACCGCCCCCGCAACTCACAAAGAATGACCAACCCCCACCGCCTCCACTCGATGCTGCGCGAGTCTCCGCTTCTACCTGGAATGCCACGTCGGTCGTCGGTCGTCCGTGGTGACGGCTGCCGCAAAGACACGGGCTACCGAGAACGCTTGTCCACACACTGCTTCTACGAGACCGGCTTCGCTTTTACACAGAACATTTACGTGACATTCCACTCTCCCACGGTCATCTGTCTAATTAAATCAGCTGGAAAATTGGTTCGGGACTGTGATTGCAAAAATTCGGTTCTTTGGTTCGTTACATTTAGCTGCACCCATTTGTCTCGTGGCTCTTTTGTTGTGTTTAACCCGTTGAGTGAACATCATTGATTCCATTTAAGAAATATATTTGAATAAATAATGACATACGACCTTTTATGGCCGAATACTATATATTATATGATAAGAACTCACCTATACTCACTAATATATATTATTCGTCCATAAAAGGCCGTAAGTCTGTCATTATTTATTTAATTATATTATATAATTGACGTTAATTGTAGTAATATTTGAATACGTTACCAAAACTTAACTTTAATAGATGTATGGCCGCTAGAGAATCCCGTCACTTACTCAAGAATAACGCTGAACTCCTTTAATGAATAAAAACTATGCAAACACTATCAATACGCTGACAGAATTGATTGCCTTTTACTTTTCCGTAAAAGTACAACATTGTAATTAAGAAGTTTATTAGTCATTTTCGAGAAAATAGACCATCCCTCTTATTCAGTTGCTTAATAATTCATTTTGTTTTAATCGAAGAAAAAACGATTACGTATGTTTCCAACTTTTGTGATATTGAAGACTTTGGAAATAAATTCATAAATTCAATTCCCTACTACTCGAAGATTAGCTTTTCTAGGGATTACAGGATATTTTGAAGGAATACCATTATGATATGATTACTTTCAAATAACTAAATTTCCCCGAGTCAAATCAATTCTTTTACAATCGAAGGTATTACTAATTTCTTTGCTTTTGTACATCACAAATTGAAACCTGGGGATGACAGGTAAAAATAGGTGCGTCAAAGCGCCTGCATTAACTGTTTGAAAGACATGAATGAAAACTCGGGGCTACGAGAGTCGACGGTGATTGCAGAGTGGTGTACCGCGAACGAAAGAAGGGTGGCGACACACACGCGGTCGTGTGAGCGTGACTGGTGAACCACGGAATGAAGTGTGGCACTCCAGACCACTCCCATCCCATCTCCCCCTTCTACCTCTTTCTTTCTCTCTCTCCCCCTTTATCCCTCTCTCTTTTTCTTCTCTTCTCTTTCTCTCTCTTTCTCTCTTTTTTTCTCTTCTCTCTCTTTCTCTATCTCTCTTTCTCTACCCCTCCTTCTCTTATTCTCCCCCTCTTGCACTACAGGATACAACGATCACTGAGTGCTCAGCGCAGCGAGACGACTAGGGAGACTCATTTCAATGGAAACTCCACTATTGATAGAATACACAATAACCTATTCATTCGAATTGCTAATTCTTTGTACACATCCATTTTTTTATGAGTCCATGGAATTTCTATTTCGCAATAGCGAATGTAAAAATAGTTAAAGCAGGAAACGTGTACAGACAACTGGAATATTTCAATTCCCGTTCCTTACCAATCAAAAGTCTGGAGGGTGTTGACATTTTGAGAGTCGGTTTCAAACAAACATTGCCCACAAAATAAAAATTAGTCATTGTATAATTCCAAGTAAATTATTTTTCAAAAAACAGTCATAATTGGTTTCTTTCTATGCTCTCATTACCTTGTTTGAAAGAGCACTTTAGAACAACTTACATTCATGATCATGGGTTATGATCATTGAAGAGCAATTTGTGCATTTTAAGCAAAATTATTTTTAGCAAGGATTTCATTGTGTCACATCAGTTCAATAATGAAATGATTTATAGTACGTTCGATAAACGCAATCTAAGTAAATTTGTTGTCAAAAAAGCAGTTACAAATTGCGTATGACCACGTGGATGACAATAAACTAATTCACTCTCCGGAAGCAAGGGACCATCCCATCAATTCCGATCGAGGGAATTGAAAATATCGACACACTCCTTAGATGAGAATAAAAAGTTATCAACAAATTCGTATTTAATAAAACACGAAAAAGATAGTTCAGTACGTAATATTATTCAGAATATATTGTTTATAAATCTGGACTATTAAAATAACTCTAAATTCGAGATGTATTATTTCGAATTTAATTACATTAAATTTAACATTACAATTATTTCTCTAATCGACATCACGTCATGTTATGGAACATTATTGAAGTTTCAATGCAAAAAAAAAAGTGAATTTTTGGATCCACAAAGCGAGAGAAAAAACATCGATGAAACGTGAGGACACACAGCTCTGAAAGCCTGAGATACACCGGAGTGAGTACACAAGACTGGACGCACTCCACTCACAGAGCGGCTGGTTCCAGTCCAGTCCGAGTCCCACGACGCCGCGCCGCTCAGGTTGTGCGCTGGATTGTTTTTGCGGCCAAAGTAAATATTTCCACAGGCGCCGAACCCGACGAGAAAGAAGCTGTCCGAAACACTTCAGTAATGGGAGACATGGTATGAATTATTTAGTTTAAGTAAGTTTCAGCTACTGTGATACTTGTCACGGCCCAGAATCAGCCGTGTCATACACAAGATAAATACACAACATAAATTTTTGTTTTTAAAGAAAGAAAAATGATCTTGGAAAGAAACCACACAGTACATTCTATGACGTAATATTTTAATTGTCAAATGTACCGGCCAGTATTAATTCCTCATAATCATGGCTCCCGTTCCCAAATTGTACTGGGGACGTACCCAAATTCTTTTAAACATTTCACAGAATAATTTAGCTGAAACAACCTTATCATTGGTTGATTAGGTTAAAGAACTACTGTACTGTGATTCGACTCCCGATATCTCCTATACGAAATTTTCCTTCGAAGACAGAGGAAAAGGTGAGATTACTTAGGACAGTACGACGTGCGGGTCGTTTTACATGCCCATGGCACATAGTTCACAGGAAAAAAAAATTGAGACGATTGTATTCTACGAATAAATTTTTAATGAAAAGTTTTATGTTTTAAAAGTAATATAAACAATTATTACAGCTATGTTTTGTAAAAATAATTTTAAACAAGTGAAATTTGAAAAGGACCATATATATGGTCGCAAGGTAGTGCTTTCATGCTATAACGTGACGGTTTGATTAAGAAACTGTTAATAAAAAAATTGTCTGAAGTTGAAGAAGCGTACTTTTCGTTTGGATAATGAATTAAGACGACATATTCTTCATAAATAAATAAATAAATAAAGTTTATTGTCAGAAAAGCAGTTGCTAAATGCGTATTACCACGTGCGGGATAATAAATATAAACTAAGTTACACTTCGGAAACAAGCAAGGGACCATCCCATCAATTCCGATCTAAGGCTCGGGCAGTGGCGAAATTAATATTTATGATATAAACTATTTAATCAAATGGATATACGGTATATCACCAATTTATTATTTTAAAATGAATCATCGATATTATGTGCAGTAAAAGTTCGAGGGAAATAATATCAAAAGTGTCGATTGTCAAAACCGGAGAAAAACCCCGGTCAGGGTGGAGTTACAGAGATAATGTACACAACTGCCAAGATTGCGAATAATATAGTATTAATCTATTCAGACGATATATTCTTTACAATTTCAAAAGGATGAATACATTCATATACAACGACCCCCAATCTCCACTTCCAAAATTTCGATTGGATACAGTGGATTACATCACCTTTTCTTCCATTCAATGAACCTCCTATTCAACCGCACACAGTATTTTCTGTTCAAACGCTACCAAGACGAAGGAGGTGTCCATTGATTCCGTCTGAGAGAAGAGTCTCCTCCCGACGCAGAAGCGAGCACGAACGTTGAAGAGGAGTCTGAAACCAGACAAGAGCTCTCACGTCCTCTGTAAACGGTCAACACTGTCGGCGACGGCGAAGGGGGGCCGAAAGAGAATGAGGGGGCCACGAGGGGGCTGTGAGGCATCGTGGGCGTGAGGCGCGCGACCTTCCCCGGGGCTACAGCGGTCGCATTCCCAGAAAAAGAAGCGTGGACGTGTGATGGCGGTGATTGCAAAGGTGGAGGGAGGGAGGTGGTGAGACTTGACGAAAGTCGTTCGCCAAGGTGAAGGTGACTCGTGTAGGAGAAGCTGCGCTCAGAGTTTGAAATACGAAATAGAGACATTTCTTATGAGATAAATGGAAATAATTGTAGCGAACAATATAAAACTAAATAAATAAAATTATTGGAGGACAATAAACAAATTTACTCTACGGAAGCAAGCAAGGGACCATGCGATCGATCAAGGGCTCTACGTTAGAGGTGGATAGAAAATTTCAGCATACTCCTTAGATAAGAATAGAAAATTAGCTACGTATTATATCAACAAATTTGTATTTAATAAAAAAAAGAATTTTTACACGTATGAATATGAATATCATGTGAATATGATGTGACGTGATGTTGATAGATGCAAAGGAAAGGTAACTGTGGAATAAGCAAAAACAAGGAGTTGCTTGTGTAATAGTGAATGGTAATATCTTCAAATCCGCGGTTAAAAACTACCTCCTGCACCAGTGCTTCTACACTGTAAAAGAATTTATTGATTTTAACAAAAGTTAAATTCGTCTTGTGCTTTATCACGCCATTGCTGTAGTACTTTTTAAACAACTTATAACAATTTCAAAAACTATTTTCTTGCATGATTGTGTTGTCTTATGGCTCATATTAATTTAGTTTTATGTGTACTCAACATTGGCACGTTTGTGTACATAAATTCTGTAGCCCCATCCTGGCCCGGGTTTTTCTCCGGTTTTCCTTCGGGTAGAGGCGGATTTATCATACAGGTTCTCTAGGCTTTGTCTAGGGGCGGGTCTATTGTAACAATAAATCGTGAATTTAGTGATCTGTTGATTTTTAAGCACTATACTCAGAATAATCTATAGTTCGATAATAACTTACATGTAATTTTTTGCTTAAAATTACAAACATATTGACATTCTATTAGTATTATAACTCGCAGCTAACTTTTTATCTTATCTAGGAATTTTTGCTGAATTTTTTGAATCCGCCTCTGCCTTAGGGCCCTTGATCGGAATTGATGGGATGGTCCCTTGCTTGCTTCCGGAGAGTAAATTAGTTTTTTTTCCCTCCACGTGGTCATACGCAGTTTGTACTGTTTTTGACAATAAATTTATTTATTATTATTTATAATAAATACATATCGAGAGTGGATGAATGTTTTGGAAAAATGCTTACGAATGGGGGGATTAAGAACTCAAAGTGAGAGTGTGGGACGCGAGAGGAAGAATAAAAATACACAACAAATAGTACCGGAAGGGTGGGCAAAATTTAAACAATCGCTGCTACCCTTGAAATACTCCCTTAAAGCATAACGCATTTGCTGTACGATTTTGCACAAATCTTGTTGTGGTAATATACGAACTTGATGGCAGCGACGAAAGACATTTTTTAAATCCTACCTTAAGTAACTAAAATGAAACAAAAAATATTTCTAAAAAGGTGGCAGGGGGATCTAATCCCCCTAATCGCCTTCTCTAAGAAGAGTTGGCTGCTGATGAAAATTCAAGGATTGAACATTGGAATGACCCAACAACTTGAAAAATGAGAAATAAAACCTAGGTAATGGCCACATGGTCGAGACACCATGTTAAAACAAAATATGAAAAAAAATGGCGTGACCCAGCGCCACGAGACTCGGTCAAACTTGAGTTCTTTATATGAGAGAGAAGTGGATGTCGCGTCATTGATTGAGTCCTTCGAAACACCCCCAACCACTATTGCAGGAACAGGCAGATGACAGCCATATTGGCCTCCTTTCCGTGAGACAGTACAAGTAAGTTAGGTTACGAGTGAGGATAGGTTAAAGTTGTGTCACAACTTAATTCAACCAAAATTGATAACACCGTTTTTCTCAACTAATTTGAACATTTTCACTGAATTGTCATCACTATTACATTTTACTTTCTCATGAAAAAACAACGTGAAAACAAAAGGGGGCCATTTTGGTCACCCAGCGTCCCTATGAGATGGCGTTGCGCACAGATGAACCCAGATAACGCACTTCTGGTCCAGACACTGGTGGCGATATCTATCGCATATCTGTCGGACATTGTCGGACAGATAAAACATGGTTCAACGTATCCAGGCTTAGGGATTTTAGTAGCTAGTCTTCGTCTGTGATGATGCTCGCTCAGAAGATCCTCCGAAGTCTGAGAATCTACTCGATACTCTTCGGAATTTTGTTCGACTTGTCGTCTCTCTACACATAAAGGGCTCTAGGTCAAACGCTTGTAGGTAGTAAAGATGGCACTGATGGTGGTTGCAGAGCAGGTGTTCTCGTCCGCCCACGGAGCAACATCTTCCATTGGCAGGACGAGAACGAGCCAATTCTTGCTCTCTCTCTCCCTAACGTACGTTGCAATCGAGACACGTTCTATACCGCAATTCTATACAGGAGAATATCGTAGCCAACACTCCCCAACGAACCTCAACACTCATGTGAAGGTAATGACTAAGATTCACAGAATAAAAGACACTGGTTCCTTTGGAATATAAAACAACCATTTAAAAAAAAAGAACCTACAGTATTCATTATTTCAACACTCTATCGTTGACAAATAAAGACGATCTATTTGTATTACGAATTCGTCTAACGTAAATGGTCACAGTTATAAATGGTCTACTTGGCTTTTGATTGAGAGACGGAATAAGTGGACGGAGTAACGTGATCATCCATCATATACTATTTACTACCGTTCGGATGTCCCGCTTACATAGTTTAATGTGAAATATGAAATAGAGAGAAACTTGCATACCACGACCAGATGGAGGACAGAACTATCCGCCATATTCTCCAAGTAAATAATCTTGCTAAATAAAATAAAAATAGTCGTGCTAAATAAATGTAAACGTTCATATTATCATACAGTACGTACGTTTCAAGCAATCTGATTATTATTATTATTTTAGCTGGTTCGCAGTAAAGTGGAAGGGAGAGGTCTTTGAATTGAAGGTGCTTTCGCCTTGCAAATGCTTGACCTGGAAAGCACCCCGCCCACGTGGCATGCAGCTCACCCACATGCGCGGAGTCGGCAGTGACTGTATGCCGCGGGGCCCAGACGGCGCGGCGCGGCGCGGCGCGGCGCGGTTCCCACCGAGATAAGAGTGGGCGACGCAATCACAACTGCACGTTGCTCGGCAACTGGGGGAATTACCAACTGCAATTCACGAATACTCAACGAAGTTCCCTAACATTGTAATCCTAGTGTTTGAATGAATTCTGGTGAGCTTAGACTTTCAGCTCACTATCCTGGCCCGGGTTTTTTTTTCTCCGGTTTCTCTTCGGGTACAGGCTCATTTTACTCTAGACTCTCTAGGATCCTCCTAGCGTCGGCAGACTCATTAACTCTACTATTATTATGAACCTCGAACTTCGAATCATTTTGATATTTATTAGCAATAATTTAAATATACTATGATAATAATAAGTATTTGTAAAATAACTTTTTGTATTAAAATAAATACAAATTTCTTGATATTCTGTAGATATTACACCAAGTAGCTAACTTAGTTAATAGTTTATTCTATACTGGCTAACTAGCTTAACTTGTTTATTCTTATTTTAGGGTGCATGTCGTGATTTTACCACAGAGTGCAGAAATGATAAATCCACCGCTACCCCAGGGCCCTGGATCGGAATTGATGGGATGGTCCCTAGCTTGCTTTCGTGGGGAAAAAAATAGTTCATCGCATCCACGTGATCGTAAGCAGTTTTTAACTGCATTTTTTTACAATGAATTTATTTATTTTTATGGTTTTTATTCGAGCTCTACTTGCTGCACAAGTATGATTTTGTCTACCGATAAGTTGAATGGTCAACATTTCGTTGTTAAACGTCCGAAGTCCAGTCCAGAAAAAAATGTATTTCCCGATTTGTTAGACTTCAGGTAGGCGTAGCGCAGAGGGCAGAACGCTATACAGTCGACTGATCGAGCGAATGTTCTTGTGGAATAATTTTGTTTAAACCAGGGACTCCCCAGCGTTGGAGGTTATATGTGGATTTCTTTTGAGGGAACTGTTCATCCCGCAGCGCAAATTCTCTTTTTACTCAATCTTAACTGTCTATAAAAAATAAATGACGTGTATCATAAGACGGTTCAGGATCTATTCGCTAATAAATTTGTAACGCAATTTAAAATATGACATTCGTCAAATACATAAATATTCTGAAAAAACGTTCGAAAAGAAGAGAATCTTCCACAACATCGGATACAAAGTAAAAATAAAATTCGTTATATCTGTATTTTCTATTATTTTTTATATTTTATTGATTTATTATGTCATGTATTCATCAATCGACATCACATGACTCTTAATACATTCATATATTTACATTTTATTTCTCCTTTTCACAAATCATTTAATTTACGAACCTTTTGTTCTATCAATCTATCAACTATGACAGGATCTTTAACCTTTCTTTAATTTTCCAAATACCGTCTGTATATGCTTGAAAAAGTTTCAATTTATATCATACTATTTCGCTAGAAAACATTCTATTTAATATCCTTTTGTTCAGTAAGCTTACTTCCTTGTCCTTCATCTGTGCTATATAATGTACCCTCGGTGCATAATACAGGACACAATCCCATAATAGATGATCGATAGTTTCATTTGCATCTCCACAGACACATTCTTAACGATTAAGAACCTTAAATCTTTCTATATATAAGTTTAAACCTCCATGTCCATTCAACACTCCTATCATTTTATAGTCGGCTGTGAACCACTTTTTGTTCCTGAATTCAACATTTCTAATGAAAACTTTGTTCGTAATTCACCATATTTTTGACCACACCTCGTACACACAAAACATACAGAAAATAAACACAAAGTAGTTACGAAGACGGGTAAATTTTGTCCATATCCGGAGGAAGGTTAGTTCGTAAAATTTACCCGTCTTGTGTCCCTTTAAAATTACTTTGTGTTTATTTCCTGTATATTTTTGTGTATTAATTTTACAGTGTTGTAATTTTAGATTATTAAAGATAATTTCTACGCAATCGAAAGTTAACTGTAACAATAAATATACGGTTTTGGCAAGATTAACAAAATTAGCTTCATTTTTCATTACGCCAACAAAACTTCAGCAACTCTATTTTTAATTAACTTATAGATCCCTCTGCATACGTGTAGTGTCGATACAGTTGGCAACACTTTGTCATAGCTCGGGAAAATATGACTCCGTCTGAGTATAGAGAGATGACGTAATTCACCGCTGGACGATAAAACCGGATTGCGGTTTGCTTTCTTGACAAAGGTACTAAGGCAATCTCTCAATCACGCTTTTACTCTCTGATTTACTACGAAAGGAAAGCACCGTGGAGGAACAAAATAGTTTTTTTTAACACTTCTCTACAAATATAATACTCAAGGAAGATGCCACAACAGTTACAAAAGTTTCCACGAGAGATTATACTCCCAACGACACCCGAAGTAATTCTTATTTGAAAATAGCAATTCTTCCATCCTACAAAACATCACTTTTTGGGTTTTACATCTAGTATGATTTCATCCATATTTGAACAGGTAAATTAAAATCAGGAAAGATGACAGATTTTTATACATAAAAAATTTTTGGCGATGTTTTTCCGACGAGCAAAATTAGTGCATAAAACCAGGTTGTTCTCTGTATGAAATTCTTGACGATTTTATATTATCATTTTTACTGCAATCTTTTTGGACATTATCCATCGTCTTTACCTGTTTATATCTTCACAACGGGTGTATTTTCGTTTTGGAACGTTTCGGACATACCGTCAACGTCCGTCTTCAGGCGTCCGGCAGCACCGGTATCCGAACCAGGGTACTTTGGTTCTTAAGGCGAGGACGTTACCATTGGGTCACTGCGACCTGGCGGTGTAGGTGATATGTTTATCCTCTTGTGCTGCTCTAGTATTAGTACCCTTTATTATTGGCATCCATAGGGGATTTATGTCGATTGAAGGTTGACTTATTGGATTACTAGTCAGGAGGATGTATGCGGCCTTCTTGATTTTCCGTATTTTTAGATCGCTTTCTCTGGTGATGGGGGAGGCCTTTTCCCATAGGATGCGATGTCCGTTTTCCCAGGCGTAGTCAGCTAACCTTGAGTTGAAGCTTTCTGCCTGGCGGACGCCTTTTTGGTGTTCTTTTAATCGCACGGGTAAGGGTCTTCCTGTTTCACAGATGCATTCTTGGCCGTATTCACATGGAATACAGTATATGCATTCCTTGAGTGTTTGGTTTTCATCCGTTGACTTCGTCTTGGTGAGAATGCTCCTTAGAGTTACCTGGTTCGTAATCTTTGTAATCTCTTATTAAAGTAAATTATATTGTCTATATATCAAATTAGTTTCCTTGAGATACTTTTGCACCTGTCTCAAACCTCGTGTCTTGGAGAAAACTCCAACAGCTTCAAGGTAATTCAGCCACTTGACAAAATATTGAATGAAAAATACATTTCATCTATCGTTATGCAAAATATTAAACTACTGGCTCTTTTTCTGGTAGCCATTTGAAAGAAAACTCTACTGGTGACGTATTGGTGGTTAAAGTAGGTCTCTAATAAAGAATTTAAAAAAATTAAATGAGACACATATCAAGTTACAATTGTAAAATGAATTAAAATGGAGTTATTACTATAAGTCTAGAAACCATAATGTGATGAGTTATAATGAAGATATAGGAAGGTTATGTTAGATAAGCGGAAGGTTAACACTGCGATATCAGGTCATAAAATGGAACGTTCAGATAACATGTTATAGCTTCGAAGTCACACCCGATAGACGAGCATTACAAGTCATAATTGCTCAACAGAGTTTCGGTTTGTGATCTTCATCCTCGACATTTATTGATCGAATCCGAATCGTCTCTCAATTTTCTGAAGGTAAAATTATGAGATCAGACGCTTTTGTTCACATCCATTCCGATAATATTTAGATCAAAGGGAATAATTTAATGTCACATCGTATCACTGATGTTGAGATAGTTCCAGAACAATTCAAATGCGTCTTCTTCTTTCGAAATGCCACATACTGAATGTGAGTACATTATTGCAACATTGACCTCAAAAGAAATTTGAATCACAAGTAATGGGGAATACTATACACCTACGTCCGTATTTTTAACACGT
Organism: Laupala kohalensis; assembly: GCA_002313205.1. NCBI lineage: Eukaryota > Metazoa > Arthropoda > Insecta > Orthoptera > Trigonidiidae > Laupala > Laupala kohalensis. The sequence goes on from NNCF01126115.1 coordinate 679,894, forward strand.
ATTGTTCTTTTTTTTTTTTGCTGAGAAAGATATAAATAGTGATTGTTTTAACTCAAAGGGCAAATAGATAAAACTTAAGAAAGCTTCCAAAAGGATCCTTGGCGCAAACAAACGTCTAAAACTAAAGTGTGAATAACTAAAGTATATGAAATATAATAGATATTAATACAGAAACAATTTTAAATTATAATAATACAAGTATATATTTCTTATTTTCTAATAATTTCACACAAAAATATTCACGTATTTATCATTTTATGTGTTGACCTACAGAAAGGTTCGAAGTTGCCAATAACTGCATCTCCGTTGCGGTCGTGAAATCTCATACTCTAAACTAAAATGCAGGTCTCTCTTTCTAACGATTCTCCTTAGGATATGATGTTTCCATGACGATGAAATGATGGAGGGTTGTTTGATTTGCCATGACAGCAATATACCGATACTGCTCTCCGTATAACGATGGTATTTCCGCCGTCAATGCATTGGAAAGGGAAGACGATGGAAACTGGGATGAGGGAATTCTCCCATTAATGTAAATAGAGCAGAAAAGTAGTATGGTATACCCGGGGAAAAAAATATGTAGAAACAGAAGAAAATACTGAAACAGCTTTGTTTTCAAATTTAATGTTAAGTAAATAATTGTTATACTTTATGTAATGAATATTTGTTGTGTGTGTTTATGATATTACTTCATTTCCAAACGTATTATATTAGAATTATAACTCGTAGCTAACTTTTCATCTTATCTAGGAATGTTTGCTGAAATTTTTGAATCCGCCTCTGCCTTAGAGCCCTTGATCGGAATTGATGGGATGGTCCCTTGCTTGCTTCCGGAGAGTAAATTAGTTTATTGTCCTCCACGTGGTCATACGCAGTTTGTACTGTTTTTTGACAATAAATTTATTATTATTGAATCAAATTTTGCTTTCTCTCTCTATAACGATGAAAATGCACCAACTCTTGGATGTTAAAGACTGAGTTTTGTATTTATGTAAAAGACTTCAACATTTCAGCGTATGCATATGAAAGACAGCAGGTACTAATGAAATTTCTTGCGAGTTCGGTGAGATATTGGGGGGAGGGGGTGCAAGAGTAACCGCTGATTTTTTTAATTGTAAAGGTAAATTTCACAAAAGTGAATATCCGTGGATGTGATCGTGACAGAAATAGTTTTATACTAAATTAAAATGTATAAAACTCAACGTTAGGGAACTGCCCCAACACTTCTCCTTGCCTTTTGACTCTCCGCGCATATTGAAATACAGAAACCCAGCGCTGATGCCCCCGTGTCCCCGAGAGGCAAAGGGAAGATCACAGACTCGACTCCCCGCCGATAGACGTGTCCCCGTCCCCACATCATCATTGGACTCCGCCTCCGAACCTTGTCTTGTCTTCAGCTGCCACAACACACGCGCCTCCTAGCGACGAGCAGACCAGTTAGTTGGTCTTGCGTGCGCGAGGGAGTCAAAGGGCGCGTGTAATGGCTTCGAGATCTCCCACTGAATCAATCCTGCTCTCTCGCAGCGGATCCGAACGATTTCAAGACAGAAGCACTGAATGAGTTATTTCGTGGTCAATGTATTGAATTCTCTTGTTGATCATATTCGGACTCCATATTATAATTTCCTTTTCTTTTTGACGTTTAAACAAGAGAACATTTAATTTTTGTTATGCGAATGTTTCGATATTATTCATAGTTCACGTCTAGTGGTAAAGCCATCACCTACACTATATCGCTGAGCGGTAGAGCGTGGGTTCAAAACCCGCTCGGCCAAACTAGGCGAGATTTTCAGCTGGGGTTTCCTTCGCCTATTCCAGGCAAATTCCTATCCCCAACACCCCAACAACTCTCCTTCCCAATTCCCTCTACCAATTCCAACGATTAGGTGGAAGAGCAGGTCTCACGATCTTAACTTCGCCAAAAGACAAGTAACAAAGAATAATGATAAATAATAATTCACAACTGATACAGAATGGACAGTTCATACTCCTGAATACAATAGTCTATTATTGCTGGGTTATTTACTGGTCAATTGTAAAGATGAGATGGACATATGAAGAGTTGTCTGTATGTAGAGAATTGCATGATAAATAATATGGAAGGATACTTGAACACACAGAAGTTAATTTTTAATTAATGTGAATATTTTTTAAAAAAATTTTCCTCTTGCACAAGTTATATTTCATTTTGAATAAATTCAAGTATTCGAATAGATCGGAGTAAGCAATGGAATTCAAATGACTAATAAATATGAATTCTTGAATCAGAAGTTAATTGGAATGATTTTCTACAGGGAAAATATAAAAGAGAAATGACTACCCAATTTAAAACTAACAAATCCATGATCAATTTTTCGATGCCGGAAGTTCGTTGATCTACCAAATGTTGCCCGTAAACCTTTATTTTTCCATGGATTACACGGTTTGAGTCGTGTTAATCTGTTTGGATAAGACTGCACCATTGCAAATCCTCTGCAGCTGCTCTTCCTTTCATGCTCGTTCGTAGCCTGAGAGTCGCAGGTGACTGGAGATAAGGCAGCAGCCATATAAGTCAGCAACGGACGAACACGTGGGTGGCAGGGAATAACTGGCCCCAGCGTTGCGCTCTGCTTGCTACGTTAATACCAACAACAACGATTATTGAATGCAGGTCGTAGTAAACAGGGCAGGTTTAACACAAACCCGTGTTTAGTAAAGAGAAAAATATTTTATTTAAACTCAAGTCCAAACTTTTATAGCAAAATGAGTTATAAATATTTATTTTTAAAGATTCAGTGTCCTCCAAGTAATAATAAATGGATAAGTTTAATTCGTTCCAATATTTTATACTTGACATATATCATCCATCCAAGAAAAAATCATGTTTACGTCATTACACGTTGTTGTCCAATCTTCAATTTTAAATGTACAGATATATTTCATGAAATGCATGTTCTTCCCTCACATCATTAAATACAACTACTTTTTTTCGTTTTTCATTCCTAAATTTCTCATCAAATAAAATTTTGCAACTTAACGCAACTCGAAGTAGACTAATTCATAGAATGTTTATCTAGAAAACCAATGAGTTAAACTTACAATACACGTATACTACAAAGTTCATCCAATGCTCTTGATTCAGAAAATACAAGTTATCTTATACGACGAAGATTAGTGAAAACACTGTCCGCGTATGCCATCTGTAGGCGGAACATACAACGACATGCACAACCTCTGAATTCAAGACATTAAATTTTCTAACAAAAGAATTACTTCCGATCTATCGATATATATCAAAATTATTTTATGACAATATTGTGGGAAATATCTCTCCAAATTACTCACTGCCTATGTATTTTTATTCAAATTTCCTATTAGACGTATCACAATTCTTGGTAAATGGAATTCTTCAGAACGTTGACTCCTATGCATAAGGGGAATGGACGTTTTCCTAGGTGTGTAATGAATTATGATTTGATGAAAGGGGCAGGATATGACGAGGGCCATGACAATCATGGTCTCCGACTCTCGTTCACGTAACCCGGAATTGGTGAGTTTTCCAGATCCCCCTGTATCCCCAATACAGTCCACTGAAAATTCCTTACATGATCTGCGCTGTTAATAAATAATTAAATGATCACATATTTGATGTTGCGTAATGTACTTCATCGCAGCTCAGATGCTCGTTCACGTTATTCGCCAGTCTTGGATACCCTTGCTTCGAGTGAGTTTGATAGCCGCGCCGCCGCGCCTCCGTAGCTTATCTCCCGTGCTTATTCGGCGGCACTGGCGCTGTAGGCAACCACAACCAACCGCGCGCATACACTGAAGAGATGAACTGTCGAGATGTCCGCACCACCCACCCACCCGCAGCGGCGGCGGCGGCACACTACACGTTAACGCGTCAGATAAACGCACACCGACGATTATTGTTCCAACACACGCCCTCGCAGCTCCCATCCACAGTGATGGATGGAAAACGGGATCGATTCAAAACAGACAACAAGCCGCTTGTTTCTAGAGTCCTTAATAAAAAACAGAACCGCCACAGACTGAAATGTAATGCGGAAATTCTATTTCCGGAATCTATACTACGCACAGATTCGCATATTGGTTAGAACCAGCAGTAGTTGGTCACATGATTCTGTTGTTTCCCTCAGTTTCTCCCAACTCCACCAATAAGAGACGAGAACCGATTGATATCTAGTGCCAAAGGGGTTATGAGAATTAGTGCGTAGTAAATATGACTGTTAAAAGAAATTATGAGCTCTGAAGTTGTGGCCACTGCTGGTGGTTCTCTTTCTATTAAGGACTCTAATTGTTTTGTTCTCGCTTCACAAAATGTTACCCGCAGTTCCGACCGCTTCGTGTTGGACCGGAACAAAATATAATTAAATTGGCGATGAAATAAAAATGTTTTTTCGTTATTATGGATAAAAAAAATTATCAGGAGCGAATGAGTTAATTTACATTGATAGCGGCGCGTCGGTTTGGAATTTAATATCATGCGGTTTGCATATCGAATGTAGTTTTGTCAATGACGGTGCATACCGAATTAACACTCCTCTCATTAATTTCGTCGCCAATATAAAACAAAAGGAGCACCTCAATTGACAAACTGAGGAATTGTGTTCATAAATAGTCTTGTTCAACACACACAAGTTTTCCTAATAAGGATTGATGCCCAAATGAATTTAACAATAAATAGGAGACTGTAAATATAAAATCCATAAATGTATTACAAACATTTCTTTAAAAAACTCAATTTTTTCAAAAGATTTTAAGATTTTGTTACGTGAAACAACTAAAATGTTTGCTTTGAGATATTTTGAATAAATAGCAGCATGTGAATAAAAATTGAAAAATAAAAATATTCCAACTGTTAACTCAATGTAACATCGTTTGAAACGAACGCAATAAAATTACTAGTTCAACATTTCCGAGATATACAAATCTTATAGCAAGATTTATGTGAAATAACACCATTTGTATACCAAAAATAGCTCTACACTGTAAGCAGTAAAATCCAGTCATATTTCATCAATTAAATTCTGCTAAATATAGACGCTAACCGCGATAACCTTGATAATGAGCTTTGTTCCCAAGTAAGGACCCGAAAGTGGATGTTCTAAACTTGGAAAGATCAGCAGTAGTTCTTTGTCGTGGAATACGAGAAAGGTGGGGCAATCTGTGGTTCTTGATTGCTAATTAGTTTCCCGAAGAGGTAGCGAGGAGGTGCCAGGATACTCCAGGACATATGGCTTCCGCCAAGCCTGATGACTCGCCCATCTATAACACATGGACCCTTCGCGAGTTCCTTTATGTAATAGTATATTAACACTATTAAATCACTGAGAAGACGAACTTGATTCACTTCTCACTTCACTGGCAAAATGCTCACATACTGAAAGAATGTACTGCGGAAAACAAACAAACAAACAAACAAAAAAGATGTTGTACAACAAATATACAATAATTGCAAACACACAATGTAATTACTTCTGAAACACACGCACTGTAATAGGGTCATTCAAAATGAAAAATATAGCAAAAATAATTCCAATCAAACTATTGAAGACTGTAACATCGTGGCCAGTATAGATTTTGAAATAACATTTTCAAGCAGTGCTCGCCGGAAATTCCAAAGGCGATTAAGCGCCAGGCCCGTCGCCGCCCAAACAAGGAAAAGTGCGCGTTTAAGACTTCTCGTATTGTGAAGAGGCAGAACTCCCTTCTACTTCTGAAAACTGAGATGAACTGAGGAGAAGGAAAATGAGTGTGTATGGAATATTTCAGCAGTTGACAGAAATAGTGTTCATCCGAAAAGGCAGTTTTTCCGAGGTGGGGTGTTGGGAACGGTGGCGAAGAGGTAGTCACGTGACTTCCGCCTCAATATATATTGGAGGGATTTCAACTCCTAAGTGACTTTTATACTGGAGGCTTTCAGACTTTGAGACAAGTGCGAAAGCGTATAGAAGTCAAAAGTCAAACTTATCCCACAACAGGCCCCGAAGGTGCCCAAGGGGTTCGCGGAGGGTAGAGCTCCGCAATTACTAGACCTCGGCACTAAGAGGAGGAGATGTGGTCAGCATCTCGCTCCGACCGGTTTGACCCCAGGATAGCCCCTGGTACTCATTTTACAGCAGGCTGAGTAGGCCTGGGAGTCAGTCTG